>JAJQKJ010002614.1:0-80216 GCA_029574335.1 Rana kukunoris
CCAAGTAGGAGCCTTGTCCTAACCATCCACTTTTACCATCTGACATGTGATTACAGCACCAGTAAAAGGAATTTATCTCACTCTGGGATTGTTTTGATTGGTCAAAGAACAAGTCAGTCTATCACAAAGTAGGACCAAAGTAGTATCCTGTTCATGAAAGTAGGACCGATGTAGGACCAATGTAGGATCAATGTAGGATCAATGTAGGACAAATGTCGCAAAGCAAAGTAGGATGAAAGTCGTGTAGTGTAGTGTGAACCCAACCTGAGCCTGAGCCCAGGTTCACACTTGTTCCGACAACGCTCCTACATTGGGAGCTCATGTAGCATGATGTGTGAAAATCAATGTTTCCCTATGAGAGCTGTCTTAACTGTTTCGACACAAGTCGGTCAGACTTTGAAAACACTCCCTGTACTACTTTGCTCCGACATTGATCCTACTTCAGCCCATTGAATATCATTGAAGTCGGACCAAAGTAGGAGCCTTGTCCTTATCAGACATCCGACATGTGATTACAGCAGCAGTAAAAGGAATTTATCTCACCCTGGGATTGTTTTGATTGGTCAAAGAACAAGTCAGACTATCACAAAGTTGGTTCAAAGTAGTATCCTGTTCATGAAAGTCGGATGGATGTAGGACCAATGTAGGATGAATGTAGGATGAATGTAGGACAGATGTCGCAGAGCAAAGTAGGATGAAAGTAGTACTGCTGTCGTGTAGTATAGTGTGAACCCAGCCTCAGGCTGGGTTCACACTTGTTCCGACAACGCTCCTACATTGGGAGCTCATGTAGCATGACGTGTGAAAATCAATATTTCCCTATGAGAGCTGTCTTAACTGGTCCTACACAAGTCGGTCCAACTTTGAAACTACTCCCTGTACTAATTTGGTCCTACATTGATCCTACTTCAGCCCATTGAATATCATTGAAGTAGAACCAAAGTAGGAGCCTTGTCCTAACCATCTGACTTTTGCCATCTGACATGTGATTACAGCACCAGTAAAAGGAATTTATCTCACTCTGGGATTGTTTTTTTTTTTTTTTTTTAAATATATTTTTATTAAAGAAATTTCAAACAGAGTATGATGCGACAACAACTGTAAACTTTTGAAATGGCAAAAGAAAGAAGGGAGAGTAACAGGGAAAGGGAGGGGGGGGGGAAGAGGATGGGAGAGGGGGAGCTGCGTCTCTAAATAACACATACTGAGAACATAACGCAGCCTATCTGTGCTCTAGTTTGGGGGGAAGGGTGTGGGGTCAGGGGGGGAGGGGGGGGGTCACAGTACAAGAAAGACATCTTCTCAAAGTTCGTTATATCCGTAGGGGTGAGGGTGTGCACCATAAACGATTTCCAGATATGGTAGAAGCGAGTCCTAGATCGCTCGTGGGTTAGGTCCGTGTTGAGTTTATCTTTGTAGAGTAGTTTCAGGAGATCCTTTTTGATTTGGGCAGTGGTTGGGGCGGTGTGGTGTCGGAAATCCAGTTGTGAAGGATGGCTCTTCTAGCAAGAAGGAGGCAAATCAGGATCCAGTCTTTCCCAGGGTAGGGTTGGGGAGGTGACCAGGGGAGCAAAAGGGGGTCCCAGTGGCCGAAGATAAGTAACAAGGGGTCCTTGGGTATCCGTAACAAGGTTATGTCGAAGATATACTGGAGGACTTGGTCCCAGAAGGTGGCGATATGAGAGCAGGACCAGAAGCGATGAGTGAGGTTAGGCTTAGGTTGTTTGCACAGTGGGCATTCCGGTGAGGCGTGGGCACGACTAAAAGGGATATGAGCCCGGTGGACTATCTTAATCTGAGTTTCCCTCCAGACCTCGTTGGGAACCAGCTTGTGGACAGTGTTGAGACCATGTAGAAGCTTCTCCACCAATTCGGTGTCGGGGAAGTCCTTTGCCCAGTTGGCGGCCGATGAGAGCGTTAGGGGGGGGGGGTAGTTTGCAGAAGGAGAGGTAGGTATATGTCAGAGATCTTGTAGGAGCCCAGAGCGAGGAGGGATTCAATAAAGGAACTTTTGAATCTTTTAGTATCATCTCTACAAGCATTTTTCAGGAAGCTAATGCATTGCCCATATTGGAAAATATGTGAGGGGGGAAGTAAGTATTTGTCGGCTAGCGCTCTAAAACCGATGGGGCGGCCCGTCTGTGGGTCGCATAGTGAGAAAAAATCATTTAGTCCCCTACTGTGCCAGAGGACGTAGGGTTGAGTCTCAAGGCCGGGGGAGAAGTTCGGGTTTCCCCGGATTGGGAGGTAGCGGGATATGTAAGAAGGGAGGTTTAGGGATTTTCTGACCTCTCTCCAGGCGATGGCCGTATCTCTGAGGAGAAGGTTATGTTGGAGGGGTGGGGGAACAGATTTCCATGGGCAGTGGAGCAGGGCGGTGAGGAGAAGGGGTTGACCATGGCTGATTCCAGGACGAAGTTTGAGTACCGGGAGGACTGGGTCACCCAATCTAGACTCGTCCTGAGTAGGCAGGCCAAGTTATATGTCCTGATATTGGGCAGGGCTATACCACCCTCGCGTCTGGGAAGATGGAGTTTGGCAAAAGCTATACGTGCCCGCTTACCCCGCCAGAGAAATTTGGATATGGCTGAATTTAGGGTTTTGACATCTGAATGGCGTAGTAGTAAGGGAATGGTTTGTAGGGGGTACAGTAGACGGGCAAAACTGACCATTTTCACTAAGTGACATCTTCCCAGAAGCGAGAGAGGCAAATCCATCCAGTTAACCAGTTCCTGTGCTATTTTTGCAAACAGCGGAGGAAAATTGAGATGGTATAGGGAGGAGGGTACCCTACCTATTTTAATTCCCAGGTACGTGATATGGGATTTCGCCACCGTGAACAGGGAACCCTGGGTCCAGGGGGGGACCCCAAGGGAACCTATGGGGAGGATTTCGCTCTTGCTATAATTTATGCGGAGCCCCGAGCACTTTCTGAAGATATCGAAGGTATCCTTGATCGTGATCATGTCCTGTGAGGGGTTGGAAGTGAATATGAGGACATCATCAGCAAAGAGGGAGGTGCGTATGTCGTGATCGCCCATCTTGATACCATGAAGGGGGGCGACTTGGGATAGATATCGAGATAGGGGTTCTAGGGCAATATTAAAGAGGAGAGGGGATAGTGGGCAGCCCTGCCTAGTGCCTTTGTGGAGACGAAATTCGTCTGATAGGAGGCCCGCCGCCACCAGTTTTGCGGAGGGGGCAGTGTACATAGCCTTTATGAGATGGGCGAAGGGGCCTTGGAAGCCCATTGTGGCCATAACCATGGAGAGCCATTCGAAGCTGACATTATCAAAGGCCTTCTCTGCGTCTAGCGTGATGATGGCATGGTCACCTTCCGGGTCGCCTTTTGCATGCTCTAGGGCTAGCATTACCTTACGGATATTCATAGTGGCAGTCCTCCCTTTCACGAAACCAGATTGGGCCGGATGTATCAGGGAGGGTATGATAGTTGCCAATCTGGTGGCAACAATTTTGGAGAGGATCTTTATGTCGAGATTTAAGAGGGATATGGGCCTGTAGGAGCCGGGTTCTAGAGGGTCTTTCCCTTTTTTCTCTAATAGCTTGATAATGGCCTGGTTGCCTGTGGATGGGTAGGAGCCGCCTGCCCAGATGTGTTGGTAGACTTCGTGGAGGGTAGGGACGAGTGTCTCGCGAAAGGATTTATAGAATTCACCCGTAAAGCCATCGGGGCCTGGGGCCTTGGAGGGGGCAAGGTTTTTAATGACATTATGAATCTCCAAAGCGGAGATGGGGGCGTTCAGGGTCTCCAATTGGGGGGGGGAGACTCGATCTAGGGTAATGTTTTGTAGGAAATTTAGGGCCGTTGGGATATCTATCGGGTCAGGGGCATATAGGGATGAGTAGTATTGACGCATAGTGTCATTGATATCTTTTGGGGTGGTGTGTACAGTGCCCGAAGTGTTCCTGAGAGAGGTGATATGTGTAGGGCGATTCGGGCCCTTGCTCAGTTTCGAAAGCAATTTCCCTGCCTTGTTCCCGAATTTGTGTAAGGAGGCGTCCAAGCGTGCCTTTTGGGTCTGTTCAAGGGTCGCAGCCCATGTGTCAAAAGATTGTTTAGCCGTAAGCCAGACATCTCGGTTGGACGGGGAGTCGTCCGTGTAGAGGGAACGTTGAGCCAGGTGTAGTCGTGCACTGGCCAATTTGTAGTGCTTGAGGGCATTTCTTTTGAAAGAGGCAGCATATGCTATTACACAGCCCCTGAGGACTGCCTTGCCCGCCTCCCAAAAAAGGTTGGGGTTGTTGGAATGCAGTGCGTTGTTAGAGGCGTAATCAGTCCAGACCGTCTCTAGGTGTTGTTGGAAGTCGGCGTTATTTTGGAGGTAGGAGGGGAAACGCCAAATTTTGGGGTTGGAGTGCAGGTCGGGGTCATCGAGAGTGGAGGATATCGGGGCGTGGTCAGAGATCGCGATGTCATGAATGTCAGCATCAGTGAGAACCGGAAGGAGGGCGTCAGAACAAAATAAGTAATCTAGTCTCGTGAAGACGTTGTGGGGGTTGGAATAGAATGTAAATTCCCTATCTGCCGGGTGGTGCAGGCGCCATATGTCGTGGAGGTGGAGGGAGTCTATCGTAGATGCCAAAAGTGTCTGGCCAGGGGACGGTGAGGGGGGACGTTGCTTCCTGTTGGAGGATCTGTCGTCTGTCTGGTGCATGATGGAGTTAAAGTCCCCGCCCAACAAGTGAGGGAGGGAGGGGTCACGCAGCACCCACGTCGTAAGGTCCCCAAAGAATTTGCTTGTGGGGTTGTTAGGGGCATAGACATTGGTGATCACTATGATCCTAGCACCCAGTTGGACTCGTGCAGACACAAAACGGCCCTCAAGGTCTGATTCTGTAGACAGGACCGTGCATGGGAGGTTTTTGTTTATAAGGATCATAACCCCCCCCTTACGGCCGTTGGAGTCGGAGCCAAGGACCGGGCCCACCCATAGTTTTCTCATACGTGGGAAGTCGGGAGTGGATAAGTGCGTTTCCTGAAGGAGGGCTATATCTGTTTTTAGACGTTTAAGGTGACGCAGGATTTTCATTCTCTTGTTGGGGGAACGAAGCCCCTTGACATTCCAAGAGATTATTTTCATGGTGGGAGGGCCAGAAGAGGGATGTGGGCTGCATTCGGGACCAGAGTGTATGGTAGAATGTGGAACTGCATGGGCAGAGAGCGTAGAGGAAGCGATGAGCTGTAGTTAACCATGGGGAAGATTGAGGAAGGGAGCGAAGATGTAGGAATGGACATGTTTGTGGGTGTATGAGTGACCATAGCACATAGGACAGAGCACACAGTAAAAGGTTCCGATGGGGGGAGTGGTGGGGGGGGGCAAGGATAACAACAAACATAGTTAGGGAACTTCACTTTTTTCCACATGGAGTCACTGAGTAGGTCAGCTCCCAACACAGGACTCGCACCGCTGATATGTCACCCGCCACGCTTAAGAGGGGGGTGGGCCAGAGGCAGCGGGAGTAAAGTGTGGGGGATGAGTAGTGTGCAGGGGCACCATTGGCAGAAAGAAGGAAGGGGGGGTAGTAGCCCGCATGTAAAAAAATTGTCAACAGCAGATAACAATGTACAAATGTATAATAATGAGCAAGAACACAGAATAGTAATTGCAGGGGTTGTACAGAGAAGAGATACGATGGAACAAAAAAAAAATAAGAAAAAAAAAGAAGAACTTTCAGCCTACCGGTCGACCTCAGGCATAAGGGAGAGGGGGTGGCTCGTCAGAGGGAACCAAAAGCTGTGTCAGCAGGAAACTGTGCCGTGTACCAGGTGGAGGGGGTTCAGGATGAGGAGAGCTGACGTTGCTCCGGTCCCGAGGCTCTGAAGCGTTTGGGTGAGTCTTTCCGTGGGCTGCCTTGTTCCAGGGCCCGGTTCAATGACGCCGGGCTAGGAGAAGGGTTGGCATGAGACCCAGAGCGGTGTGACCTCAGGAATGCTTCTGCTGCAGATGGATCGTGAAAAGAGAGTTGTTCCCCGTTGGGGGCCCTGAGCCGGAGCACGGCTGGGAAGGCGAGAGTGAATTTAACTTGCATCCGATGAAGCTCCGAGCAGATCTGTTGGAAGGCCTTCCGTTTCTTAGAGACGTCAACCGAGTAGTCCGCGAAGACCAGGATATTCATGCCGTCTATCCGGAGGTTTCTGGATTGTCTGAACTTCTGTAGGATGAGGGCCTTCTCCGAGTAGTTCAGGTACTTGGCAATCACAGGACGGGGTGATTTACGGTCGGAATTGAAGATACCCATACGGTGAGCACGTTCGACTGTGCAGGGACCTGGAAGGCCTAGAGCCTCTGGAATGCGGCGTGAGCAGAGGTCTGAGAGTGCCGCGGGCTGGAGCGACTCCGGGACACCAACGAAACGTAAGTTACTTCTCCTAGATCTGTTCTCCAGGTCATCCAGCTTGTCCAGTATGTATTTATTGGTCTTATCCTGGGCCATTTCGGTGGATTGGGCCTGGTACAGCTCCTCCTCAATGTTGGTGATACGATGCTCTGCCTCGTTCAGCCTGGACGCGTGTTCCCCCACCTGGGCCTGCAGTTTTTGCATGCCTGCTCCCACTGCCTTTTCCACAGAAGCAGCTATCATAGGGGCCAGCAGCGCTGCTACTGCTTGTGCTATTAGGTCTATATTGTGGAGGTCCCCTTGGTGTGGAGAGGCTGGGGACGTTGAGGCAGTCTGTGTATGTGGTGGGGGTGAAGGTTCAGCACTCACCTCCATCGCGGGAGCCGTTTCCACAGATGGTTCCGGATAGGCCGAAGCCGGGGCCTCGATTTGCGGCTGCCCCGTCCGCGCCGCCGCGGCCGCGTACGATCGCGCGCCGTTTTTTTCTAGGTACTTGTCCATCTTGCCCTCGGGGATGGTGGGCAGTGTTGGGGGTAGTCTGTGGCGGGTTTGCTGAGTTTATAGGCTGAATTTTAGCCTGGTTGCGGGAGCTGCTGAGGGGAGCAGCTACTCCATGCGGCGCCGGAACCGGAAGTACCCTGGGATTGTTTTGATTGGTCAAAGAACAAGTCAGTCTATCACAAAGTAGGACCAAAGTAGTATCCTGTTCATGAAAGTAGGATGGATGTAGGATCAATGTAGGATCAATGTAGGATCAATGTAGGATCAATGTAGGACAGATGTCGCAGAGCAAAGTAGGATGAAAGTTGTGTAGTGTAGTGTGAACCCAGCCTCAGGGAATATGCAAGTGGAACTTTCCTTATTTAAACCTCATATCTAAGGTGTTGTGTCGTCATGCCAAGGTCAATGGAGCTCTGTAAGGTCCACAGAAAAAAACTTTTGAATGTTTGAGCCTGGTAAAGCATTTAAAAAGATTGCCAAATAATTTAAAATCCATCCTTAAACTCTAAGTAAAATCTACATATGGTGTAAGTAAGATCTACATGTGGTGTCGATTTTAAATGACTTAAAATTTTGTCTAGGACTGCCAGCCCAGCAAATGCAGCCCAAAATGCTATATTAGGAGGTCTCCAAGAACCCCAGAATTTCACTGCATTATGTTTAACCACTTAAGCCCTGGACTAAAATGCAGCTAAAGGACCAGGCCCCTTTTTGCAAATCGGCACTGTGTTGCTTTAACTGACAATTGCGCGGTCGCGCAATAAGTTGCGCAAAAGTGTTTATCGGTTGGTTTGCGCAACATTTATAGCGTTTACAAAATAGGGGATAGTTTTATTGCATTTTTATTTTAATAACATTTTTTTACTACAATCAGCGATTTTTTTTTTCGTGACTGCGACATTATGGCGGACACTTCGGACAATTTTGACACATTTTTGGGACAATTGTCATTTTCCCAGCAAAAAATTCATTTAAAAATGGAACTTCCGCTTATCCCACTCCTCACCCCCATACATGCCACATTTGGCATGTAATTTTTTTAAGGCGGGAGTGGGGGCTTCAGGAGGAGTGGGACTTCCAAATAAATAAAATAAATGGTTTCCTACAGTTCCTCACCATTGTTGGGGCTGAAACCAAGAAAAGGGTACACTATATCATATATGGTGGGAATGCGATTTGATCCAGTCTTTTTGGAGATAGGTAATCGAGATCAAAAACCACATAACAAGGATCCAGTTAAATGCAGCATTCTGCCACCTGTACATTACCAATTGCTCAATGAGAAAATACAATGTCTGTGTGCAAGATCAAAAGTTGGGCCCACCATATGAAAAAAAATGTAAAAAGCAAAAGTCAGGTTTGATTTCCATTGCGCTTTGTCAAGAAATAATTTGCTTTAAAGGAGTTGTAGAGCCCCCCCCCCCCTATTTGGTGGGGCGTTACGCTAAAGTTAGTGGGGAATGGAAGAGTTAGGTTGCTCCCACTCGCAAATTGGTTAAGTTTAGGCAGCTGTCAGTTTAGAACTGCTTTCTAGGCCAGTCTGCATGCTAGGGGAGGTGTTTTTACCCCTGGGTGACAGTTGGCGCTGGAAGGGGTTCTGACAGACCCACTTTCTCCCAGCAGCCAATCAGAGGAGAATTTTCCCTCTAGACATGCTGGCGGGAGGGTATATCTGTGGCAGATGCCTTAGGCCCCGTACACACGAGCAAATAGATCTGTTCAAATCGGTCGGACAGACCGATTTGAACAGATCTGTCTGCTGGGATGTATTGGTTTGATCGTGTACACACGATCAAACCAAAATCCCCGCCGACAGACAGCGCGCTGACGTGTCGGTGACGTTGAGGCCTCCACGTCACCGCATCAGGAAGAAAAAAACACTTCCGCGCATGCGTCGAATCCATTTGACGCATGTGCGAGCAGATATGTCTGCTGGTTAGCGTACTAACCAGCAGAACATATCGGGCCGACGGGTTCCCAGCCGACAGATTTCAAAGCATGCTTTGAAATCTGTCGGCTGGCCAAATCCGTCTGTTTGCCCGTACACACGATCGAATCTGTCTGCTGAAATGGTCTGGCAGACCGTTTCCAGCAGACAGATTTGATCGTGTGTACGCAGCCTGAGAGTGAGAAGTTCTAAGCCTGCCTGGCCGAAGCTGTGCACCAAGCGGAGCTTCATCCTAACGTTGAAAGGGGCCCCAGCGGCTTGCTGGGTCCCAGATCCTAAGCTGGGAGCTGTGCAGTGGGGAATTGGCTCGGGAGACCCAAAGGCAAAGGTTGTCCACGAGGCCTAGGCAAACCTACATGACAGGTACACTTCAACTGTCCTTTGATGACTCTAGAGAAGTGATTTACTGGGAGGATCCATTAGTTCTACCCCTTTGAAAAGTATGGAAATTCCTCAGGCCTGTGGCAGAGGCCCTAATTCCTCCCAGTGACTATTGCAAGTGACCTTTCGGCTGCCAGGCCCAAGTTAAACGCCTGTCCGGTGCACTTTACCCACTCTGACGGGAGTGGCGACGTTTAAGTGACTATGCTGAGAGCAAGCTGCTCTCTATAATATTTAAGGCCTGATACTGCAGTTTTCTTCCGCTCATCAACCTTTCTCTATAGTGTGCCATGTTGAAGTTGGCCATATTGGGCCTTGGAATAAAGCTTTGAAAACGTAACCTGATGTCTGTACACTCGCTTTATTCACTCTCCACAAGTATTTACCCCTAGACAAGTATAATTGGTAACTTAATGCGCCGACCCCGAAATCAACCAGCGGCTCCTTCGGGGGTGAGCACTACAGAGTTGTAATGCATTAAGGTGAAAAAACATCTGCTGCTGCTCCCCCCCCCCCCCCCCCGAGCCCCCGTTATACTTACCTGACCCCTTCGAAAGTCCCACGCAGTCCCGATATCCTCTTCGTCGCTCAGCCTGGCAGCTGATTGGCTAGAGCGGATGGATTGAGAACAGCGCAGCCATTGGCTGGCAATGCTGTCAATCACATCCAGTGACGCGGCGCGCCGAGGGGCGGGGCCGAGTGATACAGTGAGCGGCTATGGCCGCTCGCTGTATCACGGGAGCGTGCCCGCAATTAGTGTCCACCATGCAAGCTCTCGACCCCAGAAGACATGGATCGGGGGCACTCTGTGCAAAACAAACTGCACAGTGGAGGTAAGTATAACATGTTTGTTGTTTAAAAAATATTGTAGTGTTCTCCTCCTCTCCCTCCTTGTGCTGTAGGTTGATTCTCCTCTCCCTGGACTTCCAGTCATGCTGCTTTAACCAGCCTATGTGTTGGGGAAGGGAACATGGGTTCCCATGGGACTGATGTCCCAGCAATCTGATTAATTTGTTTGTTTCTTCCCTAGAAAAGTATACAGTGTATTAAGAAACCAGCTGAATGGCTCTACACTCAGACACCACCACCACCACCACCAGGTTAAACAACTAACTCATCTAACAGTAAGTGGTTATCTTTCACACCAATTCACCACACACACACACACACACACAGAGCCAGATTCACAGAGCGATTACGCCGGCGTAACAGGAGATGCGCGGCGTAAGTCTAAATGTGTGCATGCGTTTCGATGCTCCGCATCCCCAAAACGAGATACACAAGAAATCTACTTTTTTTGGACCGGCGTAATTTCGATAGACAGGCGCATCCGTCCGCGCAAAACTGCGCTAGACACACCATTTGATTTGCTATTCAAATATGCTAATGAGGGAGTTACGGGGATCCACAAAAGAACGTTGGTGCAGCGCAGGCTACGCGCTGTGCGCAACAGCTGCACGGCCTGTCTAAAATTAGACCATATAAAAGGTGGTATAAATTTAGACAATTTGTCTACATGTCAGAGAAAGCAACACTGTTAGTGAGGAGCTGAGCAGTCACACTTGCTGCACAACAATCTGTATGCCAACATGCCAGTGGCATCCATGCTCATAGCTATACTACTGACTTTAGATGAGCAAAGAAGGAGGAGGGCACGGAGGAGGGCTCGGAGGAGGGCACGGGAGAGGAATATATTTTTTTTTTTTACAAAAAAAAATTCTTTGCTTTAAGAAACATTTTTACAAAAAATATACATACATATATACATCAATACATAACATACATACAAATTACAAATAGCAATTAGTTGTTACTGGCAATTAGCTGTTACTGGCTCATTAGCCATTGGCTGTAAGAACTAGGCATAAGGGACGCCTCGTTCTGTGTCACAGTCATCGTTTCTTATTTTAAACTTTTATATTTTTAGTTAATTACTTCAAAAAATACTATTACAGTTCCACATTTAGCAATCATATCCCATAACATCTAGATCTAACGATATTCTCGTATTTTCACACACTATGTTGCTCACTTCCTGCTTATGCTAATGAGGCCAAACTCACATTGAGGCTTGGATAGCAATGCTATGCTAATGAGGCCAAACTCACATTGAGGCTTGGATAGCAAGCCGCAGCGCCATCTTGGATAGACGGAAGTGCTGCTTTTCATTGCTGCAGGTGCATGGTGAGTCAGATCTTCACTGATTGGACTGTAATTCACTGTTTTTATATAAATTGGAGTGGGCTACAGTGGAGAGACACCCCAGACGAAGTGCTCTGTCCACGAAACGCGTCGGGAGGACTCCACTGCCGCCCTACTTGTATACAAGCATTTTTTATTCAGCTAAAATGTAAGTTTGATAGCTGTAAATAAATATTTTATTTTTCTACTTAAACGGGATTACGCTATGTGGCCACTTCTTTCTCTTATCTCTTATACAAACCATTTTCTATGAGAATATCCACTTGGGGATCGCACTCCCAGCTGGGCTTCATCCATCCATCCCACGGAGGTTCTGCTGACCATTCAAAGTATTGCCTTGCCAAGGAGCCCATTGTGATATCAGCCACTACAAGCCTAATTTGACTTTCAGTGGCGTAAGCCATCTGAAGTCAACTGGTTCTGGTAAGCCTGCATTGCTTTCGGTGGTGGGAACAACACAGTGGAGAAGTCACTATTTGTTATTCACCAATCATCAGATTGACTATTACTTATTTACATCAGGATTTGTTTTATTTTCCTTTCACGGGACATTATTGCACTTGGCAGTCAGTGGCCAATAATTTACACATGTCTTTCTAAAGAAATGAACAATCACTGTTGTTTTTCAATGTATATATGTTTCTATATGTGATTAATTGTATCCAACAACGGGTGTCATCTCACTAATAGATTATTTTCACACTGTTCATCACGCACGAGTTATACAGTGCTTGTCCCTGGATTTTCCAGGGTCCTTTATTTGTTTTACTCTACACAAAATTTGTTTATTCTTTTTTTGTGCTTCTGACTGTCATTAACAGACAGTCACTTTAAAGCGCTACACATTTTCTACACATTTAATTCTTTTTGCTTCTCTCATATGAGCCATGTTAGCAGCTACCATTTAACCAAAATTGGCAGCGCGGGGTAATCATCTTCCTTTTTCCATACAAATTACAAACATGGTCTTACTATCTTTCAATAGCCCTTTAAAACCTTGATGGATATAATAATCTAATCTGATACAAGCCACTCACTCTTCACTTGATATATCGCACACGCATAGACATCTTTGGCATGAGTGATTCTGAGGTGTCTCGCATCTTCAGATTCACCCCTCATGCCATCCTGGAATTAACCACAACCCTGCAGGAGCCCAACACATGACACCACTCATGACACCCCCATATACAATCCTAGCCCCATCCCCACTGATTTCGAACAGAACATGTATGGGGACAGCTGGCTGGTTGGTGAGTGACATGGGTGGCAGGCATGACTGTCCCCCCCATGATGCTGAAATCACAAGGGGCACATGCACTATTAACATCCTCCTGTCTTATCCCTTCAGGGTGACTCTGCATATGCACTAGGACCCCATCTCATGACTCCTATACGGAACCCCCCTAACCAAGGCTACCCCGTCTTCTGAGGGAAGAGCAGCCAGGAGCCAGCTCACATTAGGCATCTTTGCACATTAAACACACACATTAATCATGGCACAATGAGAATGCATGCATGCACACCACTGTGGTCCCTAGCACAGACACATCACATTGGATTGGCACAAGCCCACCATGCAGGACTTGTGAGCAGCAACGCCACGCCACGGCTCCAATTATGTCACTGTACATTCATACACCATTCACACGGACCTGGGGATCACTTCTCCACCACAAATGAGGGTGACACCCCTTTTCCGGCAGGAATGTCACCCCCACATTCCCAAATCATACACAAACAGAACCAAAAATAAATAAAAATTGACCAGCAAAAAAAAGAAATGCCCAGCAAAAATCTAATTTAAACAAAATAACAACAAGGAAAACACATAAAAGACAAAAATCACTCTGCAAAACAGTCCCCAAATATCTCAAAGACACGTCACAAACAAACAAACGGAACAAACAGAACAAAAAGCACCTTGCTGTATAGGAAGGGATACAAAGGGATGTACTTTTGCAAAGGAAGTGCGTTTGTGTCTGTCTATTTATGGTGTCTGCGTAGTTCACTAAGTTGCCCTAGTCCACTTCCAATTTCACTGATTGCGCCGTTCCCGAGTTGTGAGCATGTGCACAGAGGTGCTGACCATGGTCTGCTTCATGTGCGCATGCGCGAGCCGGCCGGCCCCTCATTTGCATGGGGTCACGGCTCATTTCAATGTAACACGCCCACGTCTTTCCCAATTTGAATTACTCCACCTTACGCCTCTGAAATTACGTTGCACAGGCGCTATTTTCTGTGCAAATCAATCGAGAATACGGTGATTGTGCCGCTACATTGCGGCAGTCTAACGTAAAGGTGGTGCGCTACGCCGATCCAATAATGCGCAGATGTATGTGAATCTGGTCCAAAGTTTTTACAGTCTTCTGCCTACTCCTACCATACTGGGAGTTTAATAAGACACGTGGCCACTCATTAAAATTAATAGGAAAGTGATTTAACCTTAAACTGCATAGAGGGTTCTTTACTGTAATGCCCTGTACACACGATCGGTCAATCGGATGAGAACGGTCTGATGGACCGTTTTCATCAGACCAAACCGATCGCGTGTGGGCCCCATCGGTTATTTATCCATCGGTTAAAAAAATTCAAACTTGTTTTAAAATTAACCGATGGATACCTAACCGATAGAAAAAAAAATATCACCTGAAAGCACGTCCATCGGTTAAAAATCCATGCATGCTCAGAATCAAGTCGACGCATGCTTGGAAGCATTGAACTTCATTTTTTTCAGGACGTCGTTTTTACGTCACCGCGTTCTGACACGATCGTTTTTTTAACCGATGGTGTGTAGGCACGACTGACCATCAGTCAGCTTCATCGGTTAACTGATGGAAAAATCCATCAGACCGTTCTTATCGCATTGACCGATCGTGTGTACAGGGCATAAGGATGTGGAATTGCCTTCCACAGGCATTGGTTTTAGCGGGGAGCATCGATAGTTTAAAAAAACGATTAGATAAGCACCTGAATGACCAAAACATACAGGGATATACAATGTACATACAATTTATATACAATGTATATACAATGTATATACAATATACAATACTGACATATAATCACACACATAGGCTGGACTTGATAGACGTGTCTTTTTTTTTTTTTTCTAACGTTACCTACTTTGTACTATGTAACAGCACAGAATCAGAAGTGTTGGCTCATAAAATAAAAACTTGTTTTAATGAGTTGAAAATAGTTAATTTTACTGCACAATTTTTTTTGGCATCACGTTGTTAGATGATCTTACTTTAAAAATGGCTGACTGGCTTCCAGATTCCAAAATTGCAAGTTTCCTCTATTGTAAGCGTACCAAAGGCTCCATGCTAAAATGTCAAGTACAATAAACAGCTGTTGTGCCAAAAGCTTGCCTGCTGTCACTTTTCATTAGTGATTGATGAAACTACAGACATATCAACAACCAAAAAATTAGGCATGGTGGCCATTTATTTTGATGAAGCTGCCGGTAAAACCCAGTACCAATTCTACCGTCTTGTTGATCTCACTGAAGCTACGGCTAATGCTATTTTTGAGCAGATTAAACAATGTTCTCTGGAAGATGGGATCCCCCTGAAAAAAATTATGGCACTTGGTACAGATGTTACAAACTTAATGGCTGGTCCAAGACACTCTTTACCATCCCACTTCAAAGCAGAGCTGCCTTTTATATTTCACATTCATTGCACTTGCCATGTTGCTGCCTTGTGTGTTGCAGATGCCTGTTAAGCCATACCTAAAACTGTTGAGCAACTTTTCAGAGGCATACATAATCACTTTGCACATAGTTGCAAATGCATACAGTTGTATCACAAATGTCAAGATTTTGTTAAGGCAGATTGTCTAAAGATTATACAACTTTGTTGTAGATTTTGTTACGGCAGATTGTCGATAGATTGTACAGCTTTGTTCTCTAGTGGCTTTCTATGCTTTAGTGTGTCAACTGCATTTTGAATCAGTATGAATACCTGTTAAGTTATTCTAATGGTAGGAATACACAATAAGAAAATTGTATGAAAATGTATGTTCTGGGAACGATTGGCTGATTCGTGCAACACTGTACCCAAACAAAATTGACGTTCTTTTTTTCCCCACGAATAGAGGTTTCTTTTGTTGGTATTTATCACCTCTGTGGTTTTAATTTTTTTACGCTATAAACAAAGAGCAATCATTTTTTTTTAAAAAGCAATTTTTTTTTACGATAATTATTATCCCCAAAAAATATATATATATAAAAAAAACAAATGTCCTCCTCAGTTTTTTTTTTTTTTTTAATTATACTTCTTTTTCTATTATAGAACAGAATAATACAACACATTAAAAAAAAACTAAAAAAAAAAAACAATCAATCCAACCTAGTATTGTACATCCCCTTTTACCTTATAGTCAAAATCAAACATATATCTCCTTCATACATATCTCTTTCCCCCTCAGAATTCCAGGAAGAGCATCCAGGAAAAACAAGACCAACAACAGACGGAAAGGAAAGAAAGGAAAAACAAACTCACAAACAAAAAAAAAACAATTCAGAATCAAAAAATTTCTCTCCCCTGACCGCACACAGGACTTCCAGGGGGTCCACGTTCTTAAATATTTTTCCTTTTATGTTGTGTTGTCAGTACTAACTCTTCCAATTTACTTATTTCCTTAACTTTGCATATCCACATCTCAGCTGTGGATATGTCCTCCTCAGTTTAGGCCGATATATATTCTTCTTCATATTTTTGGTAACCAAAAAATAATTTAAAAAATGGCAATAAACGTAAATTTGATTGGTTTGCTCAAAAGTTACAGCGTCTACAAAATAGGGAATAGATTTATAGCATTTTTATTTTATTTTTTTTCTTCTTAGTAATAGCGGTAATTTTTAGTGGGACTGACAGATCAGACACCTAACTGACATTTTTGACACTTTTTTGGGAATCAGTGACATTATTACAGTAATCAGTGCTAAAAATATGCATGGTTTTTGTACTAATGTCACTGGCAGGGAAGAGGTTAACATCAGGGGCGATCAAGGGGTTAACTGTGTTCCCTGCAGGTGTGTTCTTACTGTATGGGCTGCTTGAGGAATAGCAGAAAGAGAGGATCTGTGTGATCCCCCATGTCGGAACGCAGATTTGCCTTGTTTACACAGGCAGATCCCCGTTCTGTCACTACGGGGTATGATTGTGGGTGGCCGTGGAAATCGAGTCCGCCCCACCTGCTGATTTGCTCCCCCCACTGGCCAATGGCGATGTACTCCTGCTATTAGTCAAGTGATGATGCAGTCCGCTTGGTAACTGTGGAAAGCTTAAGCCTCGTACTACAGGATCCTATCACTAAGTGCTACTTTCTGTTTCTTCAAGCTGTTCTGACAAATTTCAGCTAGTTCAATCAAAATTTCCACAGCAATTCTCCTATGGTACCTGATTTGTACTTGAAGTACTGCCAACTGAAAAGTTTTATGTGCTACTTTATCAGACCAAACCTCTTATGCCGCGTACACACGATCACTTTTTGTTATGAAAAAAAATGTAATTTTTCTTCATGAAAATTTTTTTTTTTCCAACTTCATTAAAAATGATGTTGCCTACACACCATAATTTTTGGAAAATGATGAACAAAACGATGGCACTCTAATGCCGCGTACACACGGTCGTTTTTTGCGATGAAAAAAAACGACGTTTTTTAAAACGTCATTTAAATTGATCGTGTGTGGGCAAAACGTCGTTTTTTGTCTTAAAAAAAAACGACCAAAAAAAAATTCCAACATGCTTGAATTTTTTGTGTCGTTTTTCAAAACGTCGTTTTTTGTTTCACAAAAAGTCACCGTGTGTAGCAAAAACGTCTTTTAAAACGACGTTTTTCAACCCGCGCATGCCCAGAAGCTAGTTATGAAGCGAGCTTCAATGGAAAAGTGTGGTGAACGTAACCTCGTTTTTTGTGAAAAAAACGATGGTGTGTATGCAACATCGTCTTTGAAAGTGACGTTTCAAAAACGTTGTTTTTTACTTCACAAAAAACGTCGTTTTTTTTTCATCGCAAAAAACGACCGTGTGTACGCGGCATTAAGGGGAAGTTCTATTTGCCTTGAGGCCGATTTTATCTGGTTACTTGTTAGTAAAAGACGATTACTGCTTTTTTGTCTGTTACAGCGTGATGAATGTGCTTACTCCATTATGAATGGTAGTTTTACCTCCCGTCTCCTAACTTGCTTCTGGGCATGTGCGGGTTTAAAACGTCATTTTTCCCCACACACAATCATTTTTTATGACACAAAAAATGACATTTTAAAAAATGACATAAAAAATTCAAGCATGTTCGAATTTTTTTTTTGGTCGTTTTTCAGAAGACATTTTGCCCACGCACACACGATCATTTTAAATGACATTCTTAAAAATGTCATTTTTTTTCATCACAAAAATGATCGTGTGTAAGCGGCATAAGTTGCCCTTGAAAATTACACACTGATTGTATTTGACCAGTGACCACACTAAGAAAACATCAAATCAACAGACAGCATTTTCATTGGCTATCAAACAAGGGAACATCAGTCTACAGTAGATGATTTGTCAGCTCTTCAATAGCTCATGGTCCCAGCAACAACATTTTACACAAGAGCAGTAACTGCTATTAAAAAACAAATGCCCATTGGAAACAATCATTCAGCTGTTGGCTTTACTAAAACCTTCAAACAGGTCTACTTCTAATTCTGGGGACATTATTGAACTAGCAAAGCATTTTCCACAAATCGTTCCATCTGATTTTGACATACTGCATACTGAATTTATTGAATACTAAGTGACAGATTTCAGTGATGTTGCTCAGACTCACATAGGATTCTTATTGGCACCTGGTAGAACAAAGCTGGATCCTTTAGAGCAATCTGAAAGTACCTAAATTCCATCTGGTTAAATTTGTAAAAACTATGCTTTAGCTTCCCCTTGGGACAGCTTAGGTAGAACGTGTGCTTTCATCTGTGGAGTTAAAGCAGACATCCACCTAAAAAAAATAATTAAAAGCCAGCAGCTGCAAATACTGCAGCTGCTGACTTTTTATAAATGGACACTTACCTGTCCAGCACGCCCACGATGTTGGCAGCCGAAGCCGAGCAATTGCTTGTCTCTCGGCTGCCCCCTCCGCCATCCTCGGTTAGGGAATCAGGAAGTGACGCGTTGCGGCTTCACTGGCCGGTTCCCTACTACGCATGCGATAGCGGCGCAGCACGTTCTCACTGGCCCCTGCTGTCTCCTGGGACCAGTGTTGAATGATAGAAGGAGACACCGCTTCAGGTGGATCTTAGCATGCAATCAAGGAGCTTCTCAGGAAACCAAGGTGCAGGCAATGCACAAGGCAGACATGGTATGTAGGAAAAAATATTGGATAGCCGCACTCAAAAAATCCAAATAAAGGACTGTCTTTTATTAGTAAAAAGCGAACATGCAACAGAGCACAGCCACAAGAGAGGACACTCGACGCGTTTCACACTTTAATTTTTCCTACCTACCATGTCTGTCCTGGGACCAGTGTGTTTCCCAAGAAGACAGTGGGGGGGATGAGAAAAGACGTGACTCCCGCGGGAGTCTATTCCCGGAAGTGGGTGCCAATACCTGTATTATACAGGTATCTGCACCCCCCTTCCCCCTGAAAGTTGCCAAATGTGATACCGGAGGGGGGAGGGTTTTTTGTGTGGACCTCCGCTTTAAGGAAAACTGATCTTGGGAACAAACTTTCCACTCCAATGTTGGAAGAACTGCTGTTAGCAAAGAGTGGCCCTAGAAGATTTACTTCATTCCACAATGAATGACCACAAGTTAGAAAATGCATTAGCCTAAACATAAACCACTGGGAGGTAACATATCTAAGGATGATGATGTGGTGGTGTAGGACTAATACAGTGACAGACAGTCACAAGTTAGAAACATGAGGTTCTTACATGCATAAGACAATTCATTTGATTTTTACATTAAAAATTATGCATTATGTTTGCATTAGAAATACTTGTACAGATGAGTTATAAATATTGGGTACGGTTACAGCCACTCTGGGCCTAAATGTTTTTCTATGTATCTTTTGCAGCAGTTCCCAGTGGAAAAGCCTTCACATAGGAACACCTGTTCCACTGAACACTGCTGCAAATTGAACAAATTATTTTAGCCCTGGTTCACGCTGGTACGATTTAACATGCGATTTGACATGTTATGTCATGTTTGTTATTTCAAGAGGAAAACAAATTGACTTTACAATCACTTTAAGGCTTGGTTTTAAATTGTATCATGACAGTTTTCAAAAAAAGGTGCTGTCTAGGCAAGAGGCGCAAACTTTATATGTACATTTACAGTCTACAGGGTGGATGTGTCCTTTCAGGTGTATTTAGTGGTATTGATCTTTCAAAATAGCATTATCTGTAGTAGTTTTCCTTTTTGAAGTATTCTTTAATTAGAAATAACATTTACACAAGTTATGCAGGATTCCTCTCACTAGACAAGATATTCTAGTAATATGCAAAGAAGCCGCTGATAAAACAAAATGGCTATTTTTGCACAACCCTTTGCCTTTGAGCATGTCATATAGGAGTGGAGAGTGTTAAATGAAGTAAGATTTTAATTCATAAAGCCAAAACATCTCCTTCTTGATTTTATAGCAGCCTCTCCAGTGAGGATGTCATTTGGAGATGGCTGTGAATGATATTAAAGGCTTGTGTATTTTTTTATTAAGCAGGATATCATCAATAAAGCGTTTGTAAAACACCAAATTTCTTCAGTGAGGACCATAGATAGCGCCCTGTTCTTACTTGGACATAAAGAGGTTTACAAGGCTCGGGGCAAAATTAGCCCCATTGCTACACCCTTACATTGCAGATAGAATTTGTTGTCAAACCAACAAAAGTTGTGTGTCATGGCATAGTTGAACAATTTCAAAGAAAATTATTTTTGTTGTTTAGGAATCTCTGCAGATTGATATAAGTAATGTCTAACCGCTATCATCCCATCTTCATGGGCTATAATGGTATAAAGTGAAGAGGACACAGTTACATAGTTAGTCAGGTTGAAAAAAGACACAAGTCCATCCAGTTCAACCATAAAAAAATAAAAATAAACAAACAAAATAAAACACAGTACATCCCATACACCAAACTTCATACCCACAGTTGATCCAGAGGAAGGCAAAAAACCCCAGCAGAGCGATGATCCAATTTGCTACCAGAGGGGAAAAAATTCCTTCCTGATCCCCCGAGAGGCAATCGGATTTACCCCGGATCAACTTTACCTACAGAACTTAGTACTCGGTTATATTATGTGTATTTAGGAAAGAATCCAGGCCCTTCTTAAAGCAATCTACTGAGCTGGCCAGAACCACCTCTGGAGGGAGTCTGTTCCACATTTTCACAGCTCTTACTGTAAGAGACATCTGCTGTGACCATAAACACGCCTTCCTCAAATTCAAAGTGTTTTAACTCATACATGCTTCTTGTCACTAGGGATGAGCCGAACACCTCCGCGTTCGGTTCGCACCAGAACATTCGAACAGACCGCGGGTTCGTGCGAACATTTAGAACCCCATTGAGGTCTATGGGACTCGAACGTTCGAATTCAAAAACGATCATTTTAAAGACCAATATTCAAGTTATTGTTGGAAAACGTCTTTGAGAACCCGGGTCTTGCCCCAGGGAACATGTATCAATGGAAAAAAGTTTTAAAAAAGGTTGTTTTTTCAGGAGCAGGACTCCTGAAAAAACGGCCGTTTTTAAAACGTTTTTTTCCATTGATACATGTTCCCTCAGGCAAGACCCGGGTTCTCAAAGACGTTTTCACAGGTAAACTATAGACACCCAGCAGGTACAATATTAAAAGGAATTTTTCTTTTTTTTTTTTTTTTAAGTTAAGCATCATTAAAATCACTGCTCCAGGAGCAGTGATTTTATTGATGCTTAAAGCGGATGGTTCACAAATAAAAAAATATTAAAAGCCAGCAGCAACAAATACTGCAGCTGCTGACTTTTAATATTAGGACACTTACCTGTCCTGGAGTCCAGCGCCGTCCGCAGCAGAGGATGAGCGATCGCTCATCACCCTGCTGCTCCCCCCTCCATCCACGGTGAGGGAACCAGGAAGTGAAGCGCTGCGGCTTCACTGCCCGGTTCCCTACGGCGCATGCGCGAGTCGCGCTGCGCCCGCGAATTGGCTCCAGCTGTGTGCTGGGAGCTGAGTGTTCCCAGCACACAACGGGCGGGAGACGGGATGTGATGCAATGCCCGTCTTTTGCCCGTGAATGCTGGGCCGGAAGTGGGTGCAGATACATGTCTATCTGCACCCCCCTCCCCCCTGAAAGGTGTCAATTGTGACACCGGAGGGGGGGAGTGTTCGGATCAGCGGATCTTCACTTTAGGGTGGAGATCCGCTTTAAATAAAAAATGTTTTAAAGAATTTCTTTAAATATTGTACCTGCTGGGTGTCTATACCTGTGATAATGTCTTTAAATAGCACAATCACCTGCCTGCCAGTAAATTAGGGAGAACTGATCTAGCTAAGCTATACAGTGTATAAATATATGTACAACTCCTAGGGATGTATATACAGTGCAGAAAATAAATATTTGAACACCCTGCTATTTTGCAAGTTCTCCCACTTGGAAATCATGGAGGGGTCTGAAATTGTCATCGTAGGTGCATGTCCACTGTGAGAGACATAATCAAAAAAAAAAATTCCAGAAACCACAATGTATGATTTTTTTAACTATTTATTTGTATGATACAGCTGCAAATAAGTATTTGAACACCTGAGAAAATCAATGTTAATATTTGGTACAGTAGCCTTTGTTTGCAATTACAGAGGTCAAACGTTTCTTGTAGTTTTTCACCAGGTTTGCACACACTGGAGGAGGGATTTTGGCCCACTCCTCCACACAGATCTTCTCTAGATCAGTCAGGTTTCTGGGCTGTCGCAGAGAAACACGGAGTTTGAGCTCCCTCCAAAGATTCTCTATTGGGTTTAGGTCTGGAGACTGGCTAGGCCATGCCAGAACCTTGATATGCTTCTTACAGAGCCACTACTTGGTTATCCTGGCTGTGTGCTTCGGGTCATTGTCATGTTGGAAGACCCAGCCTCGACCCATCTTCAAAGCTCTAACTGAGGGAAGGAGGTTGTTGCCCAAAATCTCGCAATACATGGCCCCGGTCATCCTCTCCTTAATACAGTGCAGTCGCCCTGTCCCATGTGCAGAAAAACACCCCCAAAGCATGATGCTACCACCCCCATGCTTCACAGTAGGGATGGTGTTCTTGGGATGGTACTCATCATTCTTCTTCCTCCAAACACGGTTAGTGGAATTATAACCAAAAAGTTCTATTTTGGTCTCATCTGACCACATGACTTTCTCCCATGACTCCTCTGGATCATCCAAATGGTCATTGGCAAACTTAAGACGGGCCTTGACATGTGCTGGTTTAAGCAGGGGAACCTTCCGTGCCATGCATGATTTCAAACCATGACGTCTTAGTGTATTACCAACAGTAACCTTGGAAACGGTGGTCCCAGCTCTTTTCAGGTCATTGACCAGCTCCTCCCGTGTAGTCCTGGGCTGATTTCTCACCTTTCTTAGGATCATTGAGACCCTCACGAGGTGAGATTTTGCATGGAGCCCCAGTCCGAGGGAGATTGACAGTCATGTTTAGCTTCTTCCATTTTCTAATGATTGCTCCAACAGTGGACCTTTTTTCACCAAGCTGCTTGGCAATTTCCCCGTAGCCCTTTCCAGCCTTGTGGAGGTGTACAATTTTGTCTCTAGTGTCTTTGGACAGCTCTTTGGTCTTGGCCATGTTAGTAGTTGGATTCTTACTGATTGTATGGGGTGGACAGGTGTCTTTATGCAGCTAATGACCTCAAACAGGTGCATCTAATTTAGGATAATAAATGGAGTGGAGGTGGACATTTTAAAGGCAGACTAACAGGTCTTTGAGGGTCAGAATTCTAGCTGATAGACAGGTGTTCAAATACTTCTTTGCAGCTGTATCATACAAATAAATAGTTAAAAAATCATAAATTGTGATTTCTGGAATTTTTTTGGGGATTATGTCTCTCACAGTGGACATGCACCTACGATGACAATTTCAGACCCCTCCATGATTTCCAAGTGGGAGAACTTGCAAAATAGCAGGGTGTTCAAATACTTATTTTCCGCACTGTATATCCTCTACACACTGTAAATTAAGCTAAACTGACTAGCCTGCCTGCCTGCCTGCTCTATCTAGCTATATAAAAAGACAATCTCTCTGACTGCTCTCATTAACAACCACAACACACTACACAAGGCCGCCCAGCAGGCGGCCTTATATAGTGTGGGGCGTGTGCTAAAGCTCTGAGCCATAATTGGCCAAAGCCACCCTGCACGCTGTGATTGGCCAAGCATGCGGGGTCATAGTGCATGTTTGGCCAATCTTCAGCACGCAATGCTGCAGTGAATTATGGGCCATTGCGCGTCACTCGAATTTGGCGCGAACGACCCGTTTTGTTTGAATTTCGTCGAAACGATCAAGCAGGCAATGTTCGAGTCCTCATCCCTACTTGTCACACAGATAGGCAGGAGTTTTAAGTATCAGCTTCTAGAGGAATGAGTCTATATACTCACCCACCCTTGCGATGAGAGACCCAATCCTGCTAGATATAGGCCTACCTGGAGGATTATTTACATCCTTAAGAATTTTCGGCAGACAGTACATTACCAGGATTCTGGGGGCCGCTGGAACCAGGTAACTTTTCTTTTTTTATTTAGGATGTCTCGGTGGGATCTTTCCTAAGAGGTACATCGTTTTCTCTGTCGTCAAGGATGTTGTACATCTCCTTTATGCATTTTACATTATCCACAATTACAACCACCCCTCCCTTGTCCGCTGTTACTAAGTCTTTCCTTTCTAGAAGACTTTTCATACCAAGATAGGATTTCTTATCTTGTACTTTTTTGATATGTAATGCATCAAGGTCCCATATCACCAGTTTTACTAAACCCACAACAGTAAAATCAGTCTGTATGTGTAGCATAGCATGCTTGTTATACTGACTGTGGAACTTAAGGGGTAATCCTCTGCATTGTGTAAAAAGGCAGTTTTATCCTATATGCATAGATCCTCCCCTCCTGCAATGTCTATCTGGGGAAGGCCAACTAACATAGGCAGGCTAGCTGGCCTGCACATACTCAGTTCTGTCTTTTATGCCGACATTTCTCAAACTTGTTAAGTCTCACCTTAAGTGCAAATTTCAGATCCTTATTAGGAGGACCGGATAACTCCTCAGACGTAAATGTAGTGGAACTTTTTTGGACCTATTGAGTCAGTTTTAAAGGGGAGTTCCACCCACAATTTCACTTTTTAAATATAAATACCCCTGTAAAACACAAGCTTAAAGCGGAAGTAAACCCATCGATTTACCAGTTTCAAAAAGCAGTTAAATTTCCGGCATGCCGGGATTGCCAACTGTCACATTGGTTGTGCTCTCAACCAAACTGTCAAACCATCCAATGGCTGGTGTCATAACTGATCACATGTGCAGCACCACGGCAGTTGAAGATTAAACATAGGCCAAGATGGCAGCTTCCTTGGCTGAAAATTATAGAAGGGTTTACTTCCACTTTAATGTATTCTAGTAAAGTTAGTCTGTAAACTAAGGTGCGTTTTGTTAGGTTGTTACAGCATTTAGATTTATAATCTAGAAATAGACTGGCCATCTTAAGTGTGGGCATCATGAAGCCACACTGTATGACTTCCTGGATTTCAAATAACAGTCCAAAAGTGTAGAAAAAACTGCAAGGTTGAAATGAAGAGTCCCACATGAATGTGACCCTCTCTGTGAAAGAATAGAGACCACCACCGATGTAAGGAGGAGACTTGCCAGATTGTGTTGACTTGGTGAGGTTTATACCACCCAAGTCAAAACAGGCTTATATAATTAGTCAGCAAGATGTATCCAGCTGGTCCTGAATCCGCGGTGCGGTGCAGACTGATATGCGGATTCAGGACCAGCTGGATACATCTTGCTGACTTTGGGGATTCTAAGTAATTCTAGCAAAAAAAAAACTGTTTTTAACTAAGTGGTTAAGGTAGGGTTATGGAGGTATTAAGAATTACCTACCCCCCTCCTTGAATTATCCCTCACCTCATATTCCCTTCTCTTCTCCCTAACTACTCTCTTCTAAGGCCTCGTACACACGATCAAATCTGTCTGCTGGAAACGGTCTGCTAGACCGTCCCAGCAGACAGATTCGATCGTGTGTACGGGCGAGCCGACGGATTTGGCCACCCGACAGATTTCAAAGCATGCTTTGAAATCTATCGGGTGGGAATCCGTCCGCCCGACATGTCTGCTGGTTAGTACACTTACCAGCAGACATGTCGTCCCGCACCACCGCCGAATGGATTTGGCGCATGCGCGGAAGTGTTTTACTTCCTGGTGCGGTGACGTGGCTGCGTCAACGTCACCGCCACGTCACCGACACGTCAGCGCGCCGTCTGCTGGCGGGGATTTTGGTTTGCTCGTGTGTACACGCGAGCAAACCAAAATCCTAACAAACAGATTTGTTCAAATCGGTCGGTCCGACCGATTTGAACAAATAGATTGCCTCGTGTGTACGAGGCCTTAGTGTTGTTCCTATAAGGTGGGTGGGAATTTCTCTGGTCACAAGCGTATCCATAATTACTTTGGCACCCACACCAATCATATGATCAGAACTCCTATAAAGGCCAATCTAAAAATCTAATCCTCCTTTATCATTATCGTGAAGATCTGATAAGGTACCATATTTATTATGAGTAGGAACTTCAAAAGTGTCCCTCCTTATGATGAGTGTAATAATTATGTCCAGAGTAGCCATTTCTCCTTGGTGGGGGGGGGGGGGGGTGATCCATCTGTCCTGAATTGCTACCTCTCCTGCCTTTATGAAGATTTATCCAAGGGCCTTTCTTTTTCTTCCTCCTTGGTTGGTTCCTCCAGGTATTGTCTATGGGAAATTCAGTACTCACCCTATTATCAGGAGTATTTTCTGTAGGGTTAGCCTCAACTCATGGCATTTCATTAGTGTTACCATGATCCTGCAATTTAAAGACCAATCCTTCTTATAATCTTTCATGTTTCTTATAGATTTCTTTTTTCTTTTCACACTTTTGTCCATCCTCAGTGTCCAAGAAAATTGTACTAAATGTGTCGTTTGTACTCATGTTTATCCTTAAATGAGTTGTAAAGGAAAAACATTTTTTGCTGAAATGACTGTTTACAGGGTATAGAGACATAGGGCCAGATTCAGGTAGAGTTAAGCTGGAGTATCAGTGATACTCCAGCCTAACTGTCACTTTAAGCCGGCGTTTCTGTTTTCTGTAAGCAGAAAACAAGAAACGCCGGGTTAGAGTTCCTATACGAGCGGCGTAATTGTATTTCGCCGTCGTATCGGAACTGAAATTTTAAAAATGGCGCTCGGGGCGTTCCCGCTGATTAACGCCGAGAATATGTTAATCAGCGAGAATCGGCAATTCACGATCGTATTCGGGCCCGACGCAGTGACTTTCCGACATTTCCGTAAGAGATACGCGGCGTAAAGAAAAACCAGCCCCCTAATGGAGTATCCTATGTTAAGTATGGCCGTCGTCATCGCGTCGAATTTAAAAATGTTTGCGTAGTTTGCGTAAAACATCCGTGAATGGGGATTGACGTCATTGACGTTCACTGACAGAATTTGGAGCATGCGCACTGACAGTCGACGCATGCGCAGTACGTTCGCCGCGGGATCGCGCCTAGTTTAAATAATACACGCCCCCTACCCGCCCAATTTGAATTCCACCGACTCATTTTCGCTACGCCGCCGCAATGTTAGGAGCAAGTGCTTTGTGAATACAGTACTTGCTCCTAAAGTTTCGGCGGAGTAACGTAAATGAGAAACGTTACTCCAAAATAAAGATTCTTCCATCTACCTGAATCTGGCCCATAATAGTTAACTGATTCCTTTTAAAAATGATTAAAAATAGATAAAAATCAGTCATATAATGTGCCTTCAGTTTTGTTTTTCATCTAGTTTCATGCTTCTGTGAAGTACAGAGCCAATACAGGGCAGTGTTTGTTTTTAAAATGAAACCGATTGGTTTTGAGGGGTTTTAGACACACAGTAATCACACCTCCTTGACTAGAGACCACAGAGAGAAGCTCCCAGTACTTATTTCATAAGGAAACAGACAAGCAGGAAGTGTGCAAAACAGAGAAGGATTACAGCAACATCATAGCAAAAACGAACAATGAGGACATGAAACCAGGACTGCATTAGGGTAAAGGAAGCTATTTAGCTAGAAAAAAATCCTTTAGTGACCCATTAAAGGAGTTAATTTATCCCTAGTTTGGTTTATTTTAACATCTTCCTGTTTCCTAAATTTAGAAAAAGATCAATACCGCTTCATTAAATTTGAAACCACTCTGTCATCTTTTTGGTTGTTCTGCTCCAGTTGTATAGTCAACCCTGTCTAATAATCATCTGTTTTCACTCCTCCTCAGGGCACCATGATGCCACAGCATACGGATTACCATAAAACGATAAAAATAAACACCCATGCAGAAAGTAGTTGACTAATGATTCAAAATTCAACCCCCTCATGCAAAACACACTCACCAGAACTAATGTGCTGTAATAGAATGTGCAACTAACAAACTTTAGAAGGTAAATGTATCAGTGGGTGAAAGAGTTTCTTCCTCTTATGCAGTGTGCACTCACCAAAATTAGTGTGCTGCCATAAGAGCACAGGTAACACTTTGCAAGATGAATGGATGCAGGGTTGACAACCGCCAGTAAATTTACTGACAGTTTGTAAAAAACAGTGATTTTTTTTTTACAACTGCCAGTAAATATCAGGAGCTGATAATATCATGCTGTGTTGACTTCTTACATGTAAATCAAGCAAATTACTTTGTTATAGGTATCGTTAGTGTTTTCATATTATGTTTATACTGTTCAAATATTCACTGTGTTGGTTTTCAATAGGAATTCTGTAATTTCCTAGGTTGCCAATAAAAAATGTGCTCCGCCAGTGAATATTTCATGTTTTGGCAGTAAAAAATGCTGCGGGAGGTTGGCAACCCTGGATGGGTGTAAGCCAAACAACAAACTCCTCCAATCGCAACTACCCTGAATTCTCTGCCCACGGCCACAAAAATGGTGTAAAACTAATTGTTACTGACGCAGAATTCTTACGATCCACATTTAGGATGTATACTACCTTAAACATTTGTCACGCTAGCTGCTCTGTCCAGGTCTATCCAGCTGAAGCAGCTGTCAGCCTATCATAAAGTTATGACACAGTGGATAAGATGACAGGCTGTTGTCTAACTGTCAGATCCCCATGTACCGGACAAAGGTTTGATACATTTTTTTTTAGCGTGTAAGAGATTAGCAAGAATACTTACCTTAAAGGTGTTGTAAAGCTTCCAGTTTTTTGAAAAAACATCCGATGCTTACAGGCCCCCCAGCCCCCCCGTTTACTTACCTGAGCCCTAAAAAGTCAAGCGTTGTGAACGGGCTGGCCTCTCAGCCGTGATTCTCGGCTCTTCATTGGCTCTTCGCTTGAGGCGATTTAGTTTGCATTTGTAGCGCTATACAAGTTACTCTTTCACTCACTCAGATTGATAGCAGCGCAGCCATTGGCTCGCGCTGCTGTCAATCAACTACAATGCAGGCCCGTCTCTACAGGACAGGCAAGGCAAACAATTCCTTGGGGCCCCGAGCTGGCCGGGGGCCCTCAACTTCCCTTCCCATGCTGTAGCGTGGCCGAGCTCCTCCTGTCAGTCCGGCCGAGTACCACGCGGTACAGGAGATTCAGTGTCCTGTTCCCGACCGGACTGACAGGAAGTGCTCACTTCCTGTCAGTCCGGCCGGGAACAGGACACTGAATCTCCTGTACCGTTCGGGACCCGGCTGGCAGTGTCGTACCGGGGGGGGGGGCAGGCCACAAACTGGGGGTTGTCAGGTCGGCGCACCCCCCCCCCCTTGTGACTGAAGCAGCTGCAGGGAGACTCGAGGCAGCTATTGTGATTCCTCTCACGGCCGCTGGCTGTCTGAGCATCCCGGTCAGCATCTGAGCCTGAGGTACTGAATTGGGGAGGGGGGTCTCTGCACTGGGGGGGGTGTCTCTGCACTGGGGGGGGTGTCTCTGCACTGGGGGGGGTGTCTCTGCACTGGGGGGGGGGGTGTCTCTGCACTGGGGGGGGGGTGTGTCTCTGCACTGGGGGGGGGGTGTCTCTGCACTGGGGGGGGGGTGTCTCTGCACTGGGGGGGGGGTGTCTCTGCACTGGGGGGGGGGTGTCTCTGCACTGGGGGGGGGGGTCTCTGCACTGGGGGGGGGGTGTCTCTGCACTGGGGGGGGGGTCTCTGCACTGGGGGGGGGGTCTCTGCACTGGGGGGGGGGGTCTCTGCACTGGGGGGGGGTCTCTGCACTGGGGGGGGGTCTCTGCACTGGGGGGGGGTCTCTCTGCACTGGGGGGGGGTCTCTGCACTGGGGGGGGGTCTCTGCACTGGGGGGGGTCTCTGCACTGGGGGGGGGGGGTCTCTGCACTGGGGGGGGGTCTCTGCACTGGGGGGGGGGTCTCTGCACTGGGGGGGGGTCTCTGCACTGGGGGGGGGTCTCTGCACTGAGGGGGGGGTGTGAACTGAAGGGGGGTCTGCACTGAAAAGAGTCTGTGTAACATGCAGAGGGTCCAGAGCTATGGGGGGCTGTGTAATGTAAAGGGGCCCAGAGGTGCAAGGTTCTGTGTAATGTAAAGGGGTCTAGAGGTGCAGGGGTGTCTCTGCACTGGGGGGGGTTTGCATTGAGGGGGGTTTCTGTGGGGGGGGGCTCCATGTTCATTTTGCTTGGGGCCCCCTAATTCCTTAAAACGGCCCTGCTACAATGGCTATGGACACCGAATACAGGACTCAGGAGTGCGCCCGCAAGGTAACCCCCTTGGGAAAACGCTTTCCAGGGGAGTTAGCTGATGCAGGGAGGAGCCGAGACAGCCGCCGAGAGACCACAGAAGACGGAGCAGTACAGCGTAGGTAAGTATGACATGTGTTATTTTTTATTTGAACCTTTAGTAACCCTTTAACTCTCTACAACAATCTGATCAGTCCCACTAAGCTGCTTCCCTTCTCCAGTCATTTGGGTCGCAGCCTCTATGACAGGGCTCAAAATTTAAAGTCCTGAGCTACTAGCCAGGCCTCAAGAGTTACTCGCCACCAGTTGCCCCACCTAACAGCCCATTCATACACTGCCCCGCGCCTAACTGCACCTGTAAACACGCCCTCGTAGATTATCTCATGGAATGACAATGTTTTATGCAGAATCAAGTTACAAAATTAAATATTACCAACAACAACTTTAACAAAATGGCACAGGGCACTGGGGGCAGACCAGAGGGACAGGGCACTGGGGGCAGACCAGAGGGACAGGACACTGGGGGCAGACCAGAGGGACTGGGGGCAGACCAGAGGGAGTGGGCACTGGGGGCAGACCAGAGGGACAGGGCACTAGAACTGGGTCTCTTTCCCATTATCTTGCTGTCTCCTCTGCATCTCCCTCTCCTTCCAGGAGCCTGTGTGTGCGGCTCCACGCTTGCATGTGTTCACTTCCCCCTTTTATTCAGGCTGGCGGAGAGGAGCTGCAGCACAGCGGTAGGGAGTACATTCCATTGCTGAGATCCACACAACTGCACAGCCATTGAGACCAGTCTGTTCACAGTGCTCAGGCTGAACTGTTGGACACTTACATAGAGCACAAGGAGAAGAAACCTGCACAAACTGGAAGGCTGCCGCTCTCATGTCAGGGCAACTTTAAGTGAGCGCTGCACCGGAGTGGTAATTTTCGCAATCCTTCACCTCACTCATTACTTTCTGCTCTCCAGCTACATTGGTCGAGGGAGGGGGGCAGGCTCAGGCAGGTCATACTGTTAGGTCCCATGGCTTAATGAGAATTGTAAGGAGAGCACCTTACAGAGTACTGCTCTGCCTGTGCTCGGCTCACCAGACTACTTTTCCCAAGCATGCACCTTTCCTCTTTGGCTGCCAATCTCATCGGGACTCTAAATGTAGGCACAGATTGGAGGGAGATTGGTCATGCAGCCCTCTCATCACTCGCCCCTAGCTTAAATCCACTTGCCAAATGCTAGTAGGCGAGTGGAAATTTTGAGGGCTGCTCTATGACATTATCAAATACTTTGCAAGACTGGCTACCTTGCATTCCAGGTGAGGCTATCAAGGGTCCATCCACATATGAGAGTGGAGAAGAGTGCTGGCTGTCAGGGGAATGAAGACAAATTGGGAAATGTGCCCTTGCTGCGAGAAGAGAGGGAAACAACATCTTGTGCTAGCTGGAGTTCAGCTTTAAAGTAGTTTCCCTTTAGTTGAAAAAACACAAAACACACCCTTTTGGAATGCATAGCATTCAACAATAGAGTAATAGGGTCTCAGATTTTTTCCAGTGATAAAAGATTACTAATAGTTGTCCTTTACTTTATGAATATTGCAGACAACACAAATCCAGACAAGCATTTAAAGTGGAAGTAAACCTATCGATTTAATAGTTTAAAAAAATAGTAACATTCCTGGCACGTGCCGGAAATGTAATAGTTACATTGCTTGTGCTATCAACCAAACTGTCAAATCCTCCAATGGGTGATGTCATAACTGATCACATGTGCAGCATCAACACAGGTAAAAATTAAACAGAGGCCAAGGTGGCAGCTTCCTTAGCTGAAAACGGTAGGACGGTATACTTCCACTTTAGAAATAAAAAGCAAGCTGCCTCCTCACAAAGGTGACTGTTGTTGTCTAGGATTTTTTTTTTTAAGAAGCTTCCCATTTGCTTCTCCTAACAAGACTTCCACAATATATACAGTATATCACAGCTGTATACTGTATACAAAGTATTTAAGGCTGAATTCCCACCTTTCAATGGGTCTCCCTCCACAACCGGTCACCTGAAGCCGCTTCTCTTCTCTGCCTGAATAATTACAGCTCTCCGATTCATTTTGAAAAGTGCAGCACAATTTTCCCTAACATAGTAAATCTTTAATTCTCAAGCTCAGTTCCACTTTAGGAAAACCTCTGACCTCTTTGGGCACCTTAAAGCGCAGTTCCACCCACAATTTCACTTTTTAAATATAAATACCCCTGTAATACACAAGCTTAATGTATTCTAGTAAAGTTAGTCTGTAAACTAAGGTCCGTTTTGTTAGGTTGTTACAGCATTTAGTTTACAATCTAGTAATAGACCGTGGCCATCTTAAGTGTGGGCATCATGAAGCCAGACTGTATGACTTCCTGGATTTCAGCTTTGCATATCTCGCACATGCTCAGTGCTGCACAAGCAATGTAATAGGTTTTAGTCAGGTTTGCAAGGACTACTGGGAAACATGATGCCTTTCCCAGAAACCCTTGCAAATAGCCTTGTGACTTAATAGCCTAGGCTAATAAGGAGGAGGAAGTAATGAAGGACTACAAAATAAAAAGGTATTTACAAGCAACAAAATAAATAAAAATTGTCCATTCTGAACACTATGAGATTAGGGCATGCAGCACAGACAAACAAAAAAATGGGTGGAACTCCACTTTAACTATTTTCCTACCACTTCAGAGCATCATCAATTGTAAAATTACATCAAAGCACTTAAAATCTCCCCCCCCCCAAAAAAAAAAATGTAAATTCACTCAAGTATGAATGTATATGCGTGCGTCGGGGATTCCTACGCACAAATATGTCAATTTCACGTTACATCTCTGTGCACAGCGATATGGAACGTGCGAGAGCAATAATTCTAGGCCCAATATTCACAGTTTCCCACCTGAGTAGGGGGCTTTTAAAGCGTTGTCTATGGCAAATTATAGGGTACTGAAATGTAATCTGATGCTTTTTCACGGGAGCATGCATTTTTAAGGTTTGACATTTACTTGTGCAACTTCATCTTTTATATGTTACAAAACAAATTGGGTAATTTACAGCATTAGTGTGCCCTAAAATTTACTTTAGTGTATATTTTTAGTGAAATGTTGCTCCTCCTAAACTGTTGCGCTAATATTGTGTAACATAAAAAATTAGAGCTACCCCTATTTGATTCTCTACGGTTTCTGCTTTCAGAAAATCTATAATGTTTGCAGGTTTTATGTAATCCTTAAGGCCTTAAATCTTTATTTTTTTTTAAAGGTGTGCAAAAGAACTGCAAAAAAACAGCTCTGCCAGCAAAAGGGTTAGGATTTGATTTTTCACAGCTATCATTTTACAAAGATTCCAATTTCATTGAGTAAAGTGCAAAATGATGAAGGATATGAAATAGTGAGTGGATATAGGAAGAACTTAAAGGGTCATTAAAGGAATTTTTTTTAGCTAAATAGCTTCCTTTACCTTACTGCAGTGCTGTTTTCATGTCCTCATTGTTCGTTTTTGCTTTGATGTTGCTGTAATTCTGCTCTGATCTCCACACTTCCTGGTTGTCTGTTTCCTTCTAACCACAGTGCTGGGAGCTTTCTCACTGTGGTCACTAATCAAGGAGGTGTGATTACTGTGTGTAAACTGAAACTGGGTTGGTGCTGAGGGGTTTTAGACAAATCATCACTGCCCTGTATTGGCTCTCTGGCTCTGTACATCAGAGAGACAGGAAACAACATGATTATATGATTGATTTGTATCTATTTTTAATCATTTTTAAAAGGAATCAGTTAAACTTTTATGTCTCTATACCCTGTAAACAGTTATTCCAGCCCAATTTTTTTTCCTTCAGTGACCTTAAGTGATTTTAAGGAAATGCATCATTAGAAATTATTTAGCAATAATACTTCATATCACATCATATACAAAAATACATTTCCCTTTAGCATGCTCTGCCTCTGTGTCATCATCTTGTCTTGTCTTTAAGAGGAAAGCATTCCTGGGTGTGGGGAGACGTATGACGCATTGCCAGGTCTCCCTGAAAGTGTACATTGCTAAAAGGTTATAGAGGTGTTGACAGTGGATGCTTCACTGACATGAAAAAGTAGGGAGTTGACTTCAGAACAAAAAGCTACATAGAATTATCTAAAGGATGGGTAGTTGTAGAATGACTATTTCTTATGGTGTTGATTTTCTGTTATTATATGAATAAGAGGTACTTATTTTAGGACCTTCCATATATAATATTTGTATTCATTACAAACCTAGAATTTATGTTCCAGTGTTTGGTGACAATGCAAACAATTCAAGATCACAAATAATTATTTTTACCTCCAATATGGATAAACTCCCTGTAATAGTTCCTATTTGTTTTTTAAATTACATTTAAAGACTGACACTTTGTCAATGCTAGGCTAAACCTTACACTAAACAAAAATAAATCCGCGCTATCCTAACAATAAGCAGCTACAAACAATCCAGTGAACAAAGGAAAGCAAACAAACAAAAACAAACAAAATGCAGCGTTTAGTGATGTTATTAAAAATGAATAAGCGAAAAAGACACTTTGGGCTAGATTCAGAAAGACTTACGACGGGCGTATCAGTAGATACACCGTTGTAAGTCCGAATCTGCGCCGTCGCAACTTTAAGCGTATGCTCAAACTGAGATACGCTTAAATGTTGCTAAGATACGACCGGCGTAAGTCTCCTACGCCGTCGTATCTTAGCTGCCTATTTACGCTGGCCGTTAGGGGCGTGTACGCTGATTTACGCCTAGAGGGCCAGATTCACGTGTCGGCGTAGCGTATGCCATTTACACTACGCCGCCGCAACTTAAATGAGCAAGTGCCGTATTCTCAAAGCACTTGCTCCGTAAGTTGCGGCAGAGTAGTGTAAATGGCCCGGCGTATCCCCGCGTAAATGAAAGGGGGCGGCTTGTATTTAAATTAAGCTCGCCCCCGTGTCGATCGAACTGCGCATGCGCCGGCCGGGAAAAAAGCCCAGTGCGCATGCTCTAGCTCACGTCGGAAAACGAACGACTTAGTAAAACGACGGAAACGACGGAAAAAGACGACGCTGTCCCGCCACCATACTTAACGTGGCATACGACGGAACTTCGTAAACTTAGCCCTCATATAGCAGGGGTAAGTTTACTCTTACAGAAACAACGTAAGCGACGACGAGGCGGCGCAAAAACATTCGGGAATCGGCGTATCAGGCTCATTTGCATATGCAAATGAGAAAACGACGTTAAAGCCACCTAGCGGCCAATGTAAAGTGACTTACGCCAGTCGGATCTTAGGCCGTGTACACACGAGGGGATATGTCCGCTGAAAACGGTCCGATGGACCGTTTCAGCAGACATCTCCGCTCGTGTGTATGGGCTAGCGGACAGATTTGTCCACCCGACAGATTTCAAAGCAAGCTTTGAAATCTATCCGGTGGGGATCTGTCCGCCCGACATGTCTGCTGGTTAGTACACTTACCAGCAGACATGTCGTCCCCCACCGCCGCCGCGCCGCCGCCGAATGGATTCGGCGCATGCGCGGAAGTGTTTTACTTCCTGGTGCGGTGACGTGGCGGTGACGCGGCGGCGTCAACGTCACCGCGCCGTCCGGCGGCGGGGAATTTGATCCGATGGTGTGTACACGCCATCGGATCAAACTCCCGATCGGACATATCCGATGGAAATGGTCCGCGGACCGTTTTCATCGGATATGTCCGATCGTGTGTATGGGGCCTTAGTGTAAAACCGGTGTATCTTGTTTTGTGAATACAAAAAAATGATACGCCGGCGGGATTTTCGATCTACGCCAGTGTATCTGCAGATACACCGGCGTAATTCTTTTGTGAATCTGGCCCAGAATATGTAAATCAGCGAGATATGCCTATTCATGAACGTACGCCTGGCCGACGCAGTGAATTTACGCTGTCTACGGAAGTCGTTTTCCGGCGTAAAGATAAACCACCAAAAAGATGGCGCATCCTATGTTAAGTATGGACGTCGGGACCGCGTCACATTTTTAAAATTTTACGTCGTTTGCGTAACTCGTCCGTGAATGGAGATTTACATCAATTACGTTCACGTCGAAAACAATGCATCGTAGCATCATAATTTGGAGCATGCGCACTGGGATACGTCCACGGTTGGCGCATGCGCAGTAAAAAAAAAAAACGTAAAAACCGTGGGGGTCACAGCACATTACCATAAAACACGCCCACCTCATTCACATTTGAATTACCCGGGCTTACGCTGGCCCATTTACGCTACGCCGCCGTAACTTAGCTTGGTGAATACAGCATTTGCCTCGCTAATTTACGGCGGTGTAGCGTAAACAAGATACGCTACGCCCGCACAAACGTACGGCAGGCTACTTCAATCTGGCCCTGAGTGTCTAAATGTAAACACCCAAACGACAAGTGTTAAAACTTTTATACAATAACAGAAAATCCCAATATGTTTGATAAGTAGAAACTTAATGAATAAGTAAAGCTAGGTGAATAAAAACACCAAGTGACAAGTATTAAAACTGTATTCAGTGGCAAAAAGTCCAAATGGAAATGAAGACTTGATGGACGAGTGAAGCTGGATGAATAGACAATATTAAACGTGATGTACAACTGTGACGCCCACCACCAATGTGAGAGAGGCTTACCAGATTGATTGCACCCCAATTTGCTTACGCCCAAAGGGTCAATATAGCTGAGAATGTATCATACACCACGTTTTCGTTTCACCTTGCCGATTGGATATCTGTCCCATGCTGTTATCATCTTCACATACATTCTCAGCTATATTGACCCTTTCCAAGCCTTGATACATAATGATTATGAATAATTGTTCCTCATCTTCCTGATAATAGTATAGAGCTTTTAAAACTCATCATTAAGGCACAATTTGTACCGATAGCCTTTCCTATCCTATGGTTTTTCTCCTCTGTTGACTGTTGTAAAGCAAACTCCTCTACTCCTTGAACCTCCATGACACTAGGATAGGTGGCAGAAGTTTAAAATAATAGTGTAATTCCTTGGTGCACAGAGGTTTGGGGTGTGTGTGGTACACTGGTTAATATAGTAGGAAAAGTTGGGAAGGTAGTGAATAACTATTCCCTAAGTGAGGCAATAAGATCAGTACATGCAGCCAAGGGTTCTTCCTTGGCCAAGATCCTTCTAACTTAACCACTTAATGCTGCTAAATGCCCAGAGGCGTTTTTACAATTGCGCGGTCGTGCGACGTGGCTCCCAAACAAAATTTGCGTCCTTTTCTTCCCACAAATAGAGATTTCTTTTGGTGGTATTTGATTGCCTCTGCGATTTTTTTTTTGAGCTATAAACAAAAATAGAGCGACATTTTTGAAAAAAAAAATCAATATTTTTTACTTTTTGTTATATTCAGCCACATGTCTTTAGTAAAAAAAAAAAATCGCAATAAAAAAATAAATAGCTACCTATACCTACTATACCTACTAGCAGCAACAGTGACACTAATACAGCGATCAGAAAAATGATCGCTTAGTGACACTGGCAATAGGGGGGTGAAAGGGTTAACTAGGGCGGTGATCAAGGGGTTAAAACTTTATTAGGGGGGGCATGGGGCTACCCTGGACCTAACACTAAATGCCTGTCACACTAATTGTCACACTGACACTAAATGCAGTGATCAGTAAATATATGATCACTGCAATCAGTGACAGTGTGACGGGGGGGTGGGGGGGTGATCGGAAGGGGTTAAATGTGCTTGTGTATATGGTGTCAGTGTAGTGTTAGTGCGACTTACTTGTGATGTCGGGAGCGATCCGGAGGGGGCGGACAAAAACGAACAGCCGCCCCCTCATCCCGGATCGCTCCCACAGCAAACCGGACCGCCGCAAGTATCGGACCCCCGACCCACGTCTAGGCAGGGACGTACAGGTACGCCAATGTGCCTGTACGTGCCATTCTGCCGATGTATATGTACATGCGGTGGTCTCCAAGCTGTTAACGTTACAAGATGCACATTTCTTCTTAATAGTGGGTTTATGTTTTTCTTTGACTTTAGCCTGCAAAATAAAAAACAGACACAAATGATCCACTTTAACCAAAGTTACGCACTGTGGGTTAGATTTAGCAATGAATTACGCCGGCGTATCTCCTGATACGTCGTCGTAACTCTGAGTGAGTGGGGTCATATCTATGTGCCTGATTCTTAGAATCAGTTACATATAGATTTGTGTTATATCTGACCGGCGTAAGTCTCTTATGCCGTCGTATCCAAGTTGCATATTTACGCTGGCCGCTAGGTGGCGTTTCCGTCGTGCAAATGATATGCCGATTCACGAACGTAGCTTATTTTTTTACGTTGTTTGCGTAAGCGTAAGTCCGGTGTAAAGTTACCCCTGTTATAGCAGGCGCAGCCAATGTTAAGTGTGGACGTCGGGACAGCGTCGTATTGTACGTCGTTTGCGTAAGCCGATTCAGAATGGGGCTGGGCGTAAGTTACGTTCACGTCGTTTTCATTGACTATTTGTGACGTGATTTGGAGCATGCGCACTGGGATACGTTCACGGCCGGCGCATGCGCAGTTCGTTCGGCGTGTCATTTACGTGGGGTCAGGGATAATTTAAATACAAGACGTCCCCTACCTGTCCTATTTGAATTACGCGCGGATACGCCGGCCCATTTACACTACTTTGGGAATACAGCACTTGCCTGAAAAAGTTGCGGAGGCGTAGTGTAAATAGGATATGCTACTCCCGCACAAAGTTACGCTCATCTACCTGAATCTAGCCCAAAGTGTACCAAAATATTACACCCCCTGCCAGGGAGAAAAGATACACCAAAATAACCACATCACCCAAAGGCATGCAGATGAGATCTCAGGCCCACTGGCAGAAAAAATGTACAGCATACCCAAGAAGGATCTCGGCTCCCTCCAGTAGTCAAGTTTTGATATAGACACCTTCCATTTACTTTGCATTGTTACAACCAGGAATGATGGGAAACATGAGTACAGGGAGAAAGAGACTCCAATCCATTGCCCTGGTTTATTTATAAGCTACAACACCCAGAAAGCAACTGTACAATCCCAGAATGCTTTGCTCCCCGCGCAGCCTGCTGGGGGAGGTAATTTAAGGAAGAGGGTGTGGACTACATGAGAGTCAGGACGCTCTTTACATTGCAGATAGAGAAAGGAGCTGTATGTTAGTGGGCGAGCACGACACTCCACACCAGGGAGAAAGCCTTGTATTACTTGTGTGGAGTTACAGACAGAAGAACAGGAAGTGAGGATTTCTCAGAAGAAATAAGGACATTTAAAAGCAAAATCGAAGTGTGACAGGCAGTTAGTGTTAGGTCCAGGGTAGCCCCCGTACCCCCCCTAATAAAGTTTTAACACCTTGATCACCGCCCTAGTTAACCCTTTCACCCCCTATTGCCAGTGTCACTAAGCGATAATTTTTCTGATCGCTGTATTAGTAGTGTCACTGTTGCCGCTAGGTAGCTAGTTTTTTTTATTGTGATTTTTTTTTACTAAAGACATGTGGCTGAATATATTTTGGCCTAAATGTTTGACTAAAATTTAGTTTATTCGATTTTTCTTATAACAAAAAGTAAAAAATATTGATTTTTTTTCAAAAATGTCGCTCTATTTTTGTATATAGGGCAAAAAAAAAAAAAAATCGCAGAGGTGATCAAATGCCACCAAAAGAAAGCTCTATTTGTGGGAAGAAAAGGACGCAAATTTAGTTTGGGAGCTATGTCGCACGACCGCGCAATTGTCTGTTAAAGCGACGCAGTGCCGAATTGTAAAAACGCCTATCATATAGCAGCATATTGGTCCGGTCCTAAGGTGGTTAAGGAGAGAACTCTCTTTTAAAAGACTCAAAGTGCAGGGTTTCCAGTGAATTGTGGGTAGAGCTACAGTCTCTCTGATGCTTTCTCAAATATAATTTGAGAAAGAATGATTTATTTTACACATAAATTCCCAAACATACACAGAAAAATATAAAAGTTCTTATTACACTAAATGCCATTGCTTGCGCAGGCTCATTAGTCGCTTGCTTGATGATTTGACTCATACACTTCCTTTATTGGCCGCATTGTTTTTCTACATTAGTTTGTGTATGGCAGCCTGACTGATTAACAGAAAAACAGATTCATTGTATATTCTACATAACCGTTTTTTTAGTCAAAATAACCCACTTCATGAAGAAGACACATTTTCCACAATACTATTTCATGTAGAAAAATAAGATAGCAGACACTGATCAAGACAGTAGATATTCTAACTTCACAATCTTACATCAGTTAAAAGGTAAGACAAGCAAAAACATGTGAAAAGGGTACAGAACAATGTCAGCTTGGATACATGCTAAGGTTTTATACGTTTATTTAACAGTGGTTTAGTTGGGGCCACAAACGTTGTCTACATTTTAAGAAACCACACATTTATAGGTAATACTGTGCAATAAATACCTGTGTTATGGCCATATTTTATTCTGTGTTCAGGTTACCTAACAGTATAAATATTGTAGTAGTGAAAACGAATGTGACCTTGCGGAAGTTTTCTCGTCGGGAAAACTGCTATTATTATTATTAAGGTACTTGTCAATTTACGCAGCGCTTTACATATACATTGTACATTCACATCAGTCCCTACCCTCAAGTAGCTTACAATCTAAGGTCCATAACTCACATTCATACACCAGGGCCAATTTTAGACAGAAGCCAATTAACCTATCAGCGTGTCTTTGGAGTGTGGGAGGAAACCGGAGTACCCAGAGGAAACCCACACAGGCACAGGGAGAACATGCAAACTCCAGGCAGGTAGTGTCGTGGGTGGGATTCAAACCAGTGACTAGTGGTGCAACGGATCGTGACCGATCCGTGATCCGAACAGGTCAACCTGTTCGGTTTAGCACACAACGCGATTAGGAAAGGCTGCGGCTTTGGCCTAGCTCTGGAACGATCGGCCACCTTGGTACACCCGGTACACCCAGCCAGGCCAGTAGAAGGAGCTGTGAGCCCCGAGCGTGTAGCCTGTTGCACTCCCCACCTCTCGTCTGATTGCCAGCCCTGCCATGCCGTGTCACCGCCGCTTCCGCATTCCACGCTGGATAGCGTGGAGCTTCCTGCATGCAACATCGCTGAGTAGCCAGGGGGACATCGCTAGAGCCTGCAGACTATATCTCCAAGTGAACCAGTAAGTATATATTGTACAGGACGCCGGGGTTGGGTCCTGGATGGGTGCTATACGGCACCACTATTTGGACTATGGTCCATTTAAATAGAGGTAGCAGGTTCAGGGGGTCACCCAAAAGTGGGTGAAAAGTTTCAGGCAGGCGCTAATTCAGAGAGGACTGGCTTGCAGTCTTCTCTGTCTTTAATAAAGTAGTTTGGGGCCTGGAATTTTGGAGGCTCCAAAGTGTTATTTGGGTGGGACGGAGCCTCCACTCCTAAACCTTGGGAGTCAGCGCACAAGGTGTTAACTCTCACAGAGAACCACCCATTAAAGCAGGAAGTGGTGCTGGAGGTAGTGAGTGAGTTTGGAGAGTGCACCTGTGAGGACAAGATGGAAGTCTGCTAGCTGCACAGTGAGGACTTTTGAAGTGCAGGGGGTGAAGATTGACCTTGCAACAAACCGTATGTCATTTTGCTTTCACTGTTTTGTGCTGGATATAAGCAGACTTTTTGTTGACGCTGGAGCCAAGCGGACTTTTATGTTACAGTTTTTGGCATGCTAAGAAAGCCTTATTTTGCTTTTCTGTGAATAAAAGCCTTTTTCCTTTAAAACAACGGTTTAAGCACTGAATCCCTGTTGAGGTATGGCCCCCAAACGTTACAATTGGTGTTGAGTGCGGGCACAGTGCATTTGCAGGCGCAAAACCGTTTAAAACTAAAAACTGACATTTAAAGAGACAGTGTGCTTATGGCATGTCTTGGGTGAAGTCAGCCCAATCATTGCAAGCACCAAGCAAAAGCATGGAGGAGGTCATCAAGGCTCTGGCACAAGCCACTGTGACCCAGCAGCAAGCGTTGGCAGAGGCAAACCGTCGCCATGAGGAAGCGATGGCTCAGCAGCAAGAAAACACACGACTGTTAGTTGCCCAGTTTACAGCTCAGCAGGAGTCCTCTCAAGCACAGATGGCTGCCTTGCAGGAAGCAGTACAGCGGCTGGCGCAGGGACGAGAGCAAGCGGTCGTTGCCGCTGGCAACCAAGTGTCCGTGAGAGCCAGCCATTTTTTACAAAAGTTGACACCCAGCGATGATGTAGAGGCCTTTCTTACTACCTTTGAAAGGGTCGCAGAGAGAGAGGGGTGGCCCCGTGACCAATGGGCTGGCATTATCTCCCCTTTCCTCACCGGTGACCCACAAAAGGCCTATTTTGATCTCCCATCTGAGCACATCAGTGACTATGAGCGACTGAAGGCAGAGATCCTGGCCCGCCTGGGGGTAACCACAGCCGTCCGGGCTCAGAGGGTGCATCGCTGGCGGTACAAACCTGACAGACCACCCAGGTCCCAAATGCACGAACTGATACAGTTGGTCAAAAAGTGGCTGCAGCCAGAAAAGTTGTCCGGTCCACAAATGGTGGAACGGGTAGTAATGTACTGGAACCTGAGGTCCCTGCCAGAGGACCTACAGCGCTGGGTAAGCCATGGAGACCCTGCAACTGCTGACCAGCTGGTTGAATTGGTTGAAAGGTATACCGTTGTAGAGGATTTGCTTGGGCCTGCCAAGCGTCGGGAACCCACACTAAGGATGACCAGACCAACCCCAACACCTAGGAGAGAGGCACCGCCAGACATTGGAACCCGAAAATCTGTACCAGCTTCCGTAGAAGCACGAAGGTTGGCACCTGTCCCAAGGATGGAGAACCTACAGTGTTGGCGATGTCGGTCCTGGGGACATACCCGGGCACAATTCCCACTGCAGGAGGAGCCTATGGAGTGTGGAACTGGTCGGAGAAGCTCCTTCTATGTGCAAAGTGTGTGTACCACTCATCTTGATCTGGCTGCAGGACGGTTTGAGTGTGAAGTGTGGGTGAACCACCTTCCTACCAGGGCCCTACTGGACTCCGGTAGCATGGTAACATTAGTACATGCCAGGGTACTTGGGAGGCTTGGACCAATGACTAAAACTCTTAGTGTGTATCCATGGGGACACCAAGAAGTACCCCTTGGTCCCGGTGACTGTCTCTTATGGCCATGCCTCCGTTACACAGGAGGTCGGGGTGGTAAACAGTTTAATTCATGACATCATAGTGGGGCGGGACTGTCCCATATTTCTAGAACTATGGAACGAGGTACAGATGGGGCTACCAGGGGAACTGGGGACACTGGGCCTGGAAGGGACAGGGTCTGAAGGGTCCGGACCTGAAATACACCCCTCTGATATGGAAATACCTGTCATTGATAATGAAGTTGCAGGGAATGCTAATGTGGAGGATTATGCCCCTGACCCAGGTCTTAAACCCGAGTTGATCTCTGAGGGAGGGGAAGTCTTCCCCTTACAAGTTATGCTGGGGGAGGATGATGAGGAGCTCTCCCCGGTTGAGGAGGATGAAGGGGAAACATCCTCAAGGCCAGTACATCCCGATCTAGATGTGTCCAGGGGTGCATTTGGTACCGCCCAATTACGGGACCCTACCTTGGTCAATGCTCGAGAGCAGGTTTCTGTTGTTGATGGGGTCCCACAAATGCCAGATGCAGATCAGAGGTTCCCTCACTTTGCGTTGAAGGGGGACTTACTGTATCGAGTGGCTGAGAGCCGAGGGGAAACTATAGAGCAGTTGCTGGTTCCCCAACCATATAGGCGGATGCTCCTCGACCTAGCCCACAACGATGCACTGGGAGGGCACCTGGGGGCGGAGAAAACAGAGGCCAGGATAACTGACCGGTTTTACTGGCCAGGGTTGAAGGCCGAGGTTAAAAAGGTACTGTGCGTCTTGTCCCATTTGCCAGTTAACTGCCCCAGTGCCACACTATAGAAACCCTCTGGTCCCTTTGCCAATTATCGAAGTCCCGTTTGAGCGGATCGCTATGGATCTGGTGGGACCCCTGGTAAAGTCGGCACGGGGGCACCAATACATATTGGTCATCCTAGATTACGCAACTAGGTATCCAGAAGCCGTACCTTTGAGGAAGACCTCCTCTAAGGCCATTGCCAAGGAATTGTTTCAGATGTTCTCACGAACTGGGTTCCCTAAAGAGATCCTGACAGACCAGGGTACCCCTTTTATGTCAAAGGTGATGGCGGACTTGTGCAGACTGTTTCAAATTAAGCAGTTGCGGACGTCAGTCTACCACCCGCAGACCGATGGCCTAGTCGAAAGATTTAATAAAACCCTAAAGTCCATGTTGAAAAGAGTGGTCCAGAAAGATGGGAAGGATTGGGATATGCTACTCCCTGCCCTGTTGTTTGCTATTCGGGAGGTCCCACAAGCGTCCACGGGTTTCTCGCCATTTGAGTTAGTGTATGGACGAAGGCCCCGGGGGTTACTCGACCTGGTAAAAGAAACGTGGGAAAGTGAGTCCTCACCGCACAAAACGGTGGTAGAGCATATCTCTCAAATGCGAGAGAGGGTGGCTAAGGTGATGCCGCTGGTGAGGGAGCACATGCAGAAGGCTCAGGATGCCCAAAAGGAGAGTGTATAACAGGTCGGCTAAAATTAGACAGTTCCAAGTAGGAGACCGGGTGGCTGTTCTAATACCCACGGTGGAGAGTAAATTCTTGGCCAAGTGGCAGGGCCCATTTGAGGTAGTAGAGAAAGTCGGTGAGGTGGACTACAAGGTACACCAGCCGGGGAAAAGAAAATCATACCAGATCTATCACATTAATTTGTTGAAACCCTGGAGAGACCGAGAACAAGTATCCGCGGTAGTAGGGGTACAGTCAGGGGACCATGCAGGGATCGACTTGGTGCAGGTTGCTGCTACCCTGACTAGGCCCCAAACCCAGCAAACAAAAGAGTTTCTACAAAGAAATAGAGATATGTTTTCAGAGTTGCCCGGTCGCACCAACGTCATCGAGCATGACATTGTGACCGAGCCCAATGTAAAAGTCAGGTTAAAGTCTTACCGTATCCCAGAAGCTCATAGGGTGGCAGTGTCAGAAGAGGTTAAAAGAATGTTCGAGCTTGGAGTCATTGAAGAGTTGCAGAGCGAATGGTCAAGTCCAATTGTGTTGGTACCCAAGCCCAACGGCACCCTCCGCTTCTGCAACGACTTCAGAAAGCTTAATGAAGTCTCCAAGTTTGACGCATATCCCATGCCACGGGTAGATGAGCTAATTGAGAGGTTGGGTCCTGCCAGGTACATTACCACGCTGGACCTCACAAAAGGGTACTGGCAGATTCCCCTGACTAAGGAAGCCAGGGAGAAGACAGCCTTCTCTACTCCGGAAGGCCACTTCCAATATAAGAGGATGCCATTTGGTCTGCACTCAGCCCCTGCCACGTTCCAGAGGGCCATGGACAGGACTCTGCGTCCACACCAACGGTACGCTTCGGTCTATCTAGATGACATAGTCATCTTCAGCACTGATTGGGAGTCCCACCTTCCCCGGGTTCAGGCAGTCGTAGACTCCCTGAGAAGAGCAGGGTTCACCATCAACCCCGAGAAGTGTGCCATTGGGATGAAGGAAGCAAAATACCTAGGGTATATTGTGGGTAGAGGGCTGGTGAAGCCCCAAATGACTAAGGTGGAAGCCATACAGGACTGGCCCCGTCCCCTAACCAAGAAGCAGGTCAGAGCGTTTTTGGGCATAGTTGGCTATTATAGAAGGTTCGTCCCCAACTTTGCCACTATTGCTGCACCGCTGACCGACCTGACCAAAGGCAGAAAGTCAGTGATGATAAAGTGGAACGCCGAGGCCGAGACAGCTTTTCAAAAGCTTAAGACAGCGTTGTGCCAAGATCCGGTGCTTGTAGCTCCAGATTTTACAAAAGATTTTGTAGTGCAGACAGATGCTTCAAGTGAAGGGTTGGGAGCGGTCCTGTCTCAGGAAATCAATGGAGAAGAGCACCCTGTGGTTTTTCTTAGTAGAAAGCTGACGGCAGCTGAGAGAAACTACGCGGTGGTGGAGCGGGAGTGTCTGGCCATCAAGTGGGCTTTGGACTCCCTAAGATATTTCCTCCTGGGCAGAAAGTTTCGCTTGGTGTCAGACCACGCTCCCCTTACCTGGATGAGACAGAATAAGCACACCAATGCCAGGGTAACAAGGTGGTTCCTTTCTCTCCAGGAGTTCAATTTCGTGGTAGAGCACAGACCCGGAAGACAGCATCAGAATGCCGATGCCCTCTCCCGAGTCCATTGTATGGTGTCTACTGGTGCCTCCAACACCTCCGCGTTGAGGCAGAGGGGGGGATATGTACAGGACGCCGGGGTTGGGTCCTGGATGGGTGCTATACGGCACCACTATTTGGACTATGGTCCATTTAAATAGAGGTAGCAGGTTCAGGGGGTCACCCAAAAGTGGGTGAAAAGTTTCAGGCAGGCGCTAATTCAGAGAGGACTGGCTTGCAGTCTTCTCTGTCTTTAATAAAGTAGTTTGGGGCCTGGAATTTTGGAGGCTCCAAAGTGTTATTTGGGTGGGACGGAGCCTCCACTCCTAAACCTTGGGAGTTAGCGCACAAGGTGTTAACTCTCACAGAGAACCACCCATTAAAGCAGGAAGTGGTGCTGGAGATGGTGAGTGAGTTTGGAGAGTCCACCTGTGAGAGATGGAAGTCTGCTAGCTGCACAGTGAGGACTTTTGAAGTGCAGGGGGTGAAGATTGATCTTGCAACAAACCGTATGTCATTTTGCTTTCACTGTTTTGTGCTGGATATAAGCAGACTTTTTGTTGACGCTGGAGCCAAGCGGACTTTTATGTTAGTTTTTGGCATGCTGAGAAAGCCTTATTTTGCTTTTCTGTGAATAAAAGCCTTTTTTCCTTTAAAACAACGGTTTAAGCACTGAATCCCTGTTGAGCTATGGCCCCCAAACGTTACAATATATATTATACTTACATTTTATAGAAACGTTTTGGAACATTACAGTAGGCGCCTCCACCCCCTCCTTTCTCACTCTGATTTGCTTACAGAGGTTGTGGACACCCTCTGAGGATGGCTGCCTTCTTTTTGCTATTTTATACATAGATCTACCTAGAGGTGCCATTGGAGCCACCATTAACATTGTTTTATATAGGCATCAAGTCACCACGAGCGCCGAAATCCCACCTCTCTATGAATTGGTACACCCGGCAGCTGCTGCTTAGGTGAGTGCTGACGTCATCACCCCTCCCTCCCTGCCTGTGGATCCGATCTAGCCGGCTTCTATATTGCAAGAGCATGTGAATATTACAGTGGGGAAGATGAGTGGATATTACAGCAGTGGGGGAGATGGGGAAATCTGATGTGTACATTTAATAATTTTTTTTTTTTGCTGATCTGAAAAATGATCCGATCCGTGACTCCTGATCCGATCTGTGAGTTTTTTTATCCGTTGCACCCCTACCAGTGACCCTTTTTACTGCGAGGCGAGAGTGCTACTCACTACACCACTGTGCCGCCATGCTATGGAGCATACACACGGACAGTTTTCCCGACAAAAAGCAAACATCGCAGTAATCCCCTTATGTGTACGAGGCATAAGTTCACTATTAAGGGCACGTATACACAAATCAGCTGCAAATTTTACAGTGCGGATTGCGGTGCAGTTTTTAAAAGACGCGTGACTCAAAAACTGCACCAAAAATGCATTGCGGGTGAGTTTTTATTGCTTAAAATTGAAATGTGCATTTTTTGTGCATGTTTTTGCTCCCAAAACATGCTCCAGAGATGCTGCATGCAGGATTTTTTTTCACTGCAACGGAAATGCACCACCCCAGTGTAAACACATATATTGATTTTAAAGGGAAGCATTTTTCTTGAGCTTTTCAGGGGCATTTTTTTTTTAAACGCTAAAGCACTGGAAAAACTCCTTAGTATGAAAGGGCCCTAAAGTGGAACTTTATTGAATCTGAGCACCACAAGCTGAAAATGCTAATTATTTGAAATATTCAAAGCAAACTCACCCATCCATCCATTTCTCCATGCTTTATTTTATTTTGAAATCACTTTGAAAATCACCACCTTGCATTTCTAGTTATGAGTAAGGACAGAGAATTCATTCAGCATTTACTTCCTGAAATCCATCTGCCCTTAGATTAGGCATGTAGGCAGGAGGGTGTGCTTAGCTGAGAAAGCCCCTCTTCCCTGCCTCTAGATGAAAGAAAAAAATGGCCATGAAGACTCCTAGGATGTATGACATCATTTTGGCCTAGGCCAGGAAGCAACTGATGCCTCGTACACGCGATTGGGTTTCCCGGCGGACTTTTTACCGTCGGGAAACCCAAGAGGAAAGCCGAGAACCAGTTTGGCAGCTTTTTTCTCCCTACACACGGCTAGTTTTCCTGGCAGGAAAACTGCCATGAAAGCTTTGGCCGGGAAACCCGGCTGTGTGTATGCTCCACCGCAGGCTTTCCCCATAGGAAAACTGGCGGGTAAAAACCCTGGCGGGAAAAAAGGAAACGTGCAGGGGCGTCGTTAGGGCGTGGCTTGGGGGGCTGGAGCCCCGAATGGGTCCCTGAAAAGCCCCGAGTCTATGCCGCATCCGATCACATTGTTAGCCCTGAGCCAAGCGTCTGGGAGTCAGGTGGCCGAGTGCGGCCGAATGCGGCCGAGTGCCGCTGCAGGCTCCACGGCGGGAATTAAAATTCGGCCACCTCACCACATCCCCGCTCAGGCGGGTGGCTTTCCTTGGCTTCTCTCTGACTGCCAGTGCCTGCCCTGCTGTGACCGCACACCAAGGCTGAGGCTGCTAAGTGCTAAGGTAGGTCAGTGCACTGTGTGGAGCTGTTACTGTTCTTTTTTTAAATGATATTACTTGTAAAAGCTCTTCATATAGGTTCACTGTGAACCTATATGAAGAGCTTTTACAAGTAATATCATTTAAAAAAAGATCACCTGTCTGTTCTTGGTCGGGTCAGGTCAGTGAGTCAGGTCAGTGGGTCAGGTCAGTGGGTCCGGTCAGGTCAGTGAGTCAGGTCAGTGAGTCAGGTCAGGTCAGTGGGTCAGGTCACTGTATGCAGGACAGGTCAGGTCAGTGTATGTATGTTATGTCAGTGTGTGTACACACACACGTAGGTCAGGGTAGTTGTGTGTAAGGTAGGTCACCCCGTGCCACTCCGACCGGGCCCGAACCCCCTCCCCCGGTGACGGCTTGGCTTTGGGCTGAAGCCCCTGGTCTTTTTGGCACCTAGCAACGCCCCTGGAAACATGTTCTAATTTTTCCTGCCAGGATTCCTGGCGGTTTTCCTGTTGGGAAAACTGCCATGGGGCATAGGCCGCGTACACACGGCAGAGAACCTCGACGGGTAGAACACATCGTTCCGCCCGTCGAGGTTCTCTGCCGGCCGTCGAAATCGGCGACCCGCCCGTCGGGAATGGCAACCAGCCATTCATCCAGGCGGGCCGTCGAGCAAATAGAGAGCGTGCTCTCTATTTCTGCTCGACGGGCTTCCCGACGGGATGCTCGCCGAGAGCGTACACACGACCGAGGTCCTCGCTGGAATGCAGCTTCCAGCGAGGTTCTCGCTGGTTTCCAGCGAGAACCTCGGTCGTGTGTACGCCGCCATACACACGGGCAGTTTTCCTGGCCAAAAGCTGTCATGGCAGTTTTCCCAACGGTAAACTGGTCGTGTATACAAGGCTTGAGAGTGTAGTTTGCTGAAAATATGATCTTAGTGATGTCAGGGTCTCTTTGTTAACATAGTCCTGATGATACCATAATAACGGCATAATAACATTTTGAAAAGTTTGCAATGTGGCAATGCGCTCTTTTCAGTCTGCACAGAGCGTAGAGATTGGTTAAAGCTGTGCAATCTCCATTTTCAGCTTGTGCAACAGTAAACGTTTAGAATAACTTTATTAGGACAATGACCTAGGCAGAACTCCAGACAAAAATGTTTTTATTAAAATGTGTGATGTAACAAATAGTTAACTCATGATGTATATGCCAGGTCAGGCGTTGCTGCCATTTCTTTATTGTTTATATAGTATAATTGATGCTGAATTGTATAGCTATTACTTCTGGCACTGTAGAGCTGCGGCTCTCATACACAGACGCTGTACTGGTGTTTGTCAGCCCCTCCCCTCTCCTTGTCACATTCACAGCATGTCTTGTATTCTGTGAACCATTCATGTAATACATTTTGGAAATGAACAAGGGGAATAGAGGGCCAGATAAACCACAGTATGGCTCCTGTGTATGAGAACTGCCGCTCTCAGTCGTAGTGCCAGTATAGCTATACTATCTGGCAACAATAAAACTGCAAATAAAGAAACAGATCCTGGAAATGACATAACCATCACCAGTTACCCATTTGTTACACAGCGCAATTTAATACACTTTTTGATGAGATAAAAGATAACATGTTCCTATCAATTGTAATCTAAATTCTTGTAGTTTCTGTAGACAAGGAGCATTTTCCAGAAAAACAAAAAATATTTTAATAATGTGGACAGATTGACTGATAACAGGCTTGAAAGGATTCCCAGGCTAAAGCTACGCAGACAACTACTGTTTTTCGCTCCTGACCATAAGACGCACTTAGGTTTTAGAGAAGAAAAAAATGTTTTTGAACCAAATGGTGTACTAAAATATTTACCAGTGGCCAAGAAATGCAGCCTTACCAGTGCCCATGAAATGCAGCCTTACCAGTGCCCATGACATGCAGCCTGATCAGTGGCAAGTAAATGCAGCCTGATCAGTGCCAAGTAAATGCAGCCTGACCTGTCACCATGAAATGCAGCCTGACCCGTGCCCATGAAATGCAGCCTGACCCGTGCCCATGAAATGCAGCCTGACCCGTGCCCATGAAATGCAGCCTGACCCGTGCCCATGAAATGCAGCCTGACCCGTGCCCATGAAATGCAGCCTGACCCGTGCCCATGAAATGCAGCCTGACCCGTGACCATGAAATGCAGCCTGACCCGTGACCATGAAATTCAGCCTGACCCGTGACCATGAAATGCAGCCTGACCCGTGACCATGAAATGCAGCCTGACCCGTGCCCATGAAATGCAGCCTGACCCGTGCCCATGAAATGCAGCCTGACCCGTGCCCATGAAATGCAGCCTGACCCGTGCCCATGAAATGCAGCCTGACCCGTGCCCATGAAATGCAGCCTGACCCGTGCCCATGAAATGCAGCCTGACCCGTGCCCATGAAATGCAGCCTGACCCGTGCCCATGAAATGCAGCCTGACCCGTGCCCATGAAATGCAGCCTGACCCGTGCCCATGAAATGCAGCCTGACCCGTGACCATGAAATTCAGCCTGACCCGTGACCATGAAATTCAGCCTGACCCGTGACCATGAAATTCAGCCTTACCAGTGCCCATTAAATGCAGCCTGACCAGTGCCCATGAAATGCTGCTTTACCACACAGAGCTCCGTCACGGATTTGAATATCCCAGTGCCCCCTGTAACAAATTCCCGCCTCCTATGATACATGTCACACACGTATTCAATGTATCATTGGATCAGTGTTCCATCTATCTAGGAGGTGGGACTTTGTTACAGTCCTCCACCTCGCACAGACTGGCATTCCCTGGCGAGGACATTAATACATACACCTGACACTCAGATAGAAGACAGAGCAGCCCAAGCGGCTGCCACAGCCATACTCTAAAGTAATGTGATCATAAACATCTGGTTTACTTTAAAGTAGGCGTAAACTCCCATTTATGATGTTTATCCATAGGTAAGCGTATAATAAGGCTTGCCTATAGGTACAGTAAATATCTCCTAAACATGCATCAATATTTTCTTTAGATGCATGCCCATGCTGTTCTTTCAGAGTCATGCCGTAAACAGCGACTCCTGCTCGCATGTGCGGGAGTCACGTCGTCGCCTGCTTGGCCATTCATATGGCCAAAGCCTGCGAACACTTGCGATGCATACTAGCATATTATGACTTAAACTGCCCTGGTGCAATTTTTTTTTTTTTTTTTAAGCAGCTTACTGCAGCTTTAAACTTTTTTTGCCAAAGCTTTTTTTTTTTTTGCACACATTGGCCCAGATTCAGAGAGCCATTACTCCTGTCTAACTGGTGTTAGACTGGAGTAATTTCAAATTACGCGCGTTTTCTAGCTAGTCGAAAACCTCAAACCATGAATAGACGGCTGCGGGCTTCAATTCGACTGGATTACGTGTTCATACGCCTTCGGATCTACGCTGCAATAAAATTGCGGCCACTGGGTGGACTTCCCGTCGTTTTCGGCGTCGGGGTATGCAAATGAGCTTTTGCCGGCGATCCCCGAAATTACGATCTTCAATCGCAATCTCTTACGGTACCTTTAGTCATCTTTTATTTGCGTAACACTATACCAGCTTTTTGCTGCTCTAATATTAGACAGCCCATGTTAAGTATGGCCGTCGTTCCCACGTCAAATTTCTACGTTTTCCGACGTCTTTTATTATTTTTAACGTAAGTCGTCCGGGAATAGGAATGTTCGTAAGCGCTGCTACTCAAACAACGAATGACGTAACGACGTGATTTCGCGCAATGCGCGGCGGGAAATTTCTGAACGGAGCATGCGCAGTTCGATCGCCGCGGGGACGCGCTTAATTTAAATGCTTCACGCCCCCCAAGCGCGTATTTCGATTACGCGGCGAGAAATAGACTACGCCGCCGTAGCGTACGGGCAAAAATCTACCAGGATTCGGTGTAGAGCCTGGTAAAATACGGCAGCGTAGAGTATTTCGATTACGCAGCGGAATATTAAGTGTATGTGAATCTACCCCATTATTTATTAATTTATTATTTGCATAGCATTGACACAATACATTCACATTAGTCCCTGCCCTCAAGAAGCTTACAATCTAAAGTACCTATCAAACATGTTCTGAGTGTAACCTGTCCTGTTAGGCCGCGTACACACGATGAGACATGTCCGCTCAAACATGTCCAACGGACCATTTGCAGCGGACATGTCTCATCGGATTTAGGACCAATGGCGTGTAAACACCATCGGACGAAAATCCCCTCGATCTGAGGACGCGGTGACGTGGTGGTGACGTTGACGCCGGCACGTCACCAAACCCGGAAATAAAATGCTTCCGCGCATGCGTCGAATGCATTCGACGCATGCGCAGGCAGTTCTGTATGCTTTGAAATTTGTCCGATGGACAAACCTGTCCGCTAGCCCGTACACACGATCGGAGATGTCTGATGAAACGGTCCGTTCAACCGGTTTCAGCAGATAAATTTGATCGTGTGTTAGTGGCCTTAAACCGCTTTATGGTCTTGGCCATCGTGCTGCAGCTCAGTTTCAGGGTCTTGGCAATCTTCTTATAGCCCAAGCCATCTTTATGTAGAACAATCATTATTTTTTTCAAATCCTCAGAGAGTTCTTTGCCATGAGGTGCCATGTAACACTAAAGTGTTACATGACACCAAATGGCTTATTGAGCCAAATTTGGACATTTTCACTTAGGGTTTTACTTACTTTTGTTGCCAGTGGTTTATACATTAATGGCTATGTGTTGAGTTATTTTGAGTGGACAGAAAATGTACACTGTTATACAAGCTGTACACTCACTACTTTACATTGTAGCAAAGTTGTCACATGAAAAGGTATAATAAAATATTTACGAAAATGTGAGGGGTGTACTCACTTTTGTGAGATACTGTAGGTTTGGTTGAATCACTAGCTAATTCCAGGGCAACCAAAAAACGACTAGGCCTCCTCTTGTTCCATGCAAGCAAGACGATTATCATGAAGTGCAATTACTGTGTACTCTTCTGGCTTGGGAATGGCCAATAGACCATGTTTTGCAACGACCCACTTTTTATATTGGATAGAAGAAGATCCTAGACTGCCGCACTCCTTAAAACAGGGGGACAGATTCTCATATGAGATACGACGGCGTATCTCCATATACGCCGTCGTATCTCTGTTTTTTTTGCTGGGTATCTATGCGTCTGATTCTTCGAATCAGTTACGCATTGATTTTGCTTAGATCTGACTTGCGTAAGTCACTTACACCGTCGGATCTAAGTTGCAATGTTAGGTGGCGTTCCCGTCAATTTCTGCGATGAATATGCAAATGAGCCTGATACGCCGATTCCCGAACGTATTTGCGCGCCGTCGTCGTAGTTTACGCTGTTTGCGTAAGGTTACCTCTGCTATATGAGGGGTAACCTTGCGTAGGTCCGGCGTACGCCATGTTAAGTATGGACGTCGGGACAGCGCCGTGTTGTTCTGTCGTTTACGTAACTCGCCGCGAATAGGACTGTGCGTTAATTATGTAGACATCGAAACCAATGTATTTGCGGCGTACTATGGAGCATGCGCACTGGGCTACGTTTACGGCCGGTGAATGCGAAGTTCGTTCGGCGCGGGGGCGCGCTTAATTTAAATACATGCCGTCCCCTTTGAATTACGCAGGGATACGCCGGGCCATTTACACCACGCCGCCGCAAATTACGGAGCAAGTGCTTGGAGAATACACCACTTGCTCCTGTAAGTTGCGGCGGCGTAGTGTAAATAGCATACGCTACGCTACGCCGCCAGATATGAGAATCTGGCCCAATGTTTTTATTGTACAAATGAAATACAAAAAACAACCCACTTTGGGTTTAGTGGGACGGAGGCAAAGCCAAGAGATCAGCAGTTTTTACAGTGGTATCATCTCTCAATTCTACTTTTTATATACCTTAAAGTGGATGTAAACCCAACAAAAATATTTTTCTTTTTTTTATGTCACAATGTAGAGTATAAGATTTCCTATCATCTGTGCCCAGTCTTGCCACACAGAGTTAATCCAGCTCTGATCAATCCTCTTTTAAAGTTCAGTGCAAATTAACAGAATTCCAGATAAAAACTTTCCAAATTATAAAGTCCATTTCTGTCTTCTTGCTTTGAGTGACAGGTTATTTACATATCTAGCTTGGACACGTTTATCATATGTTATGTTATGTTTATCATAACATGAGGTGATTCACAGTATAAAACGTGAGAAATCCACCCCTCCCCCACATAACACATCCTGGTAATATACAATGAACTTTGGATCACCTCATGTTATGATAAACATAACATATGATAAACATGTCCAAGCTAGATATGTAAATAACCTGTCACTCAAAGCAAAGAACAGAGAAACGGACTTTATAATTTGGCAAGTTTTTATCTGGAATTCTGTTAATTGTCACTGAACATTAAAAGAGGATTACTCAGCGCTGGATTAATTCTGTGTGGCAAGACTGGGCACAGATGATAGGAAATCTTATACTCTACATTGTGACATCAAAATCATCCACTTTAATAAATAAAAAAGTTAGAAAAATATATAAATACAAATATATAAATATATATATATATATATATATATATATATATATAGATTATTTAGGCAAGTCCTTCTACTGCAAAGCTACTGATACATCCAAAAAGGACTGTCCAAAGACTTTACAATCAGAATATAATATTCCAAGAGCCCAAATGATGTAAATACTAACTGATATGAGGTGTCCTGTGTCACTAGAAGAACATCTTTTTATCTTTGTGGTAAGCCATTTCTAAGTATTCTCTTTATTGCCACTTCTGAAGACAATTACCCCATCAAGTCCCCCTGCCTTGTGATTGTCATATCCGATATTTGTCTCATTAACAGGTATTGAATCTGTCCACTGCTGACTTACCAATATATTAATATCAGTCTTCAAAACACTTGCTGGTGAGATCGTGGGCACTGATACTTTGCTGACACAAAAAGCTTTGCCACTGCCAATAATGCTCAATGCCTCTGCTCCTGCCTGGCACTGTCAGTATTGCTGGATGGCGTGATGCCTTTGCCTGCACTTAGATTAAAATGGTGTTACCATATGACTGCTCTGTACAAACAAAAAGTAGCTGGAGCTTCTCTGTCCCAGTGCATTCTTGGATACAGGAACCTCCACTGAGGGGGTTCCCACAGCACCCAGCTAATGATTTGTAGCAATACCTCCGAAGGATAGGGTGACCAGACATCCCCAGTTTCAGGGGACAGTCCCCTGATTGAAGACACTGTCCCCGGACCAAGTCTGTCCCTGGTTTTGTCCCCAGATTGGATTTAATAGGGGGCAGGGGCAATTTCAATGACAATCAATGCAGAATTAAAATAAAATAAATTGAATTGCTCACCCCTGCTCTGCCGTGCCTACTATTATAGGGGGGTTGTATTTTTCCCATTATCTGTGCCCCTTTCTGATGATCATGTGGTGGTCGGAGCGGAGGGAATATTTCTTCAGTTTCGGGGCGCATGCCCATTTAGCTCCGCTCGCATGTTCTTCTGCCTTGGCTCAAATCCTGGCCAGCAACCTGCCGATCTCCTTGCCTTCCCTGGTGGAGTGATCTTCCTCCGCTCCCCACCCAGTAGTAGCCGGGGCCCAAAGAGTAAGGCCACGTACACACAATAGGTTAAAATCGATGAGAACGGTCTAATGGACTGTTTTCATCGGACCAAACCGATCGTGTGTGGGCCCCATCAGGTTAAAAAAAAGACAACTTGTTTTAAATTTAACCGATGGATTGCTAACCGATAGGTCAAAACTGATCGTTAGTAGGCACGACCATCGGTTAAAAATCCACACATGCTCAGGATCAAGTCGACGCATGCTTTGAAGCATTGAACTTCATTTTTTTCAGCACGTCGTTGTGTTTTACGTCACCGCGTTCTGACCGATCGTTTTTTTAACCGATGGTGTGTAGGTGCATCAGGCCAATAGTCAGCTTCACCGGTTAACCATCAGACCGTTCCCATCGGATGGACTGATCGTGTGTACGCGGATTTAGACTTGACAGGCTGTGAGGCGGACGGCGACGGGCAGAGAGTCGCTAATTGACGCCGTTACTATTAAAGAAAAAATATGTCCCCGGATTTCATTTAAAAAATCTGGTCACCTTACCGAAGGAGCCGCTGGTTAAATACTGGGATTGGCACATCAAGTTACCCTGGTGATGTCTAGGGGTGAAATAACAGTAGCGGAGCAGTGAGCGAATATCCAGTCAATAAGGTTTCCTTCAATGCCTTTTTATTTTGCAGCCAACAAGGCAAACATCATCTTCAGTTTAAGGAAAGGTAAGCTGATGAAGGAAGGATAAGAGAACCTTGTGGTATCAGGCCTGGATGTGAACAGGGCGGACTTGCCCTCGACAATATCAATAGAACTCGTCGCCACTCCCTAATGGAGTGGGTAAAGTATCCACGGACAGGTTCCCCACACTAACCTCGCAGCCGAGGTATCACTTTGGATCGCTGGGAGGAACAGATCTCACTATCTCAAATCTGGCTCTAAGGCCCTTGTAACCGGCCAATTGCTTCAGTAAGTTAGATGGGTGAAGGGAGCAAATCCCCCCCAGTGGATCTTCTTTAGCATAGTTAACCGGGTGACGGCAAAGTGTACCTGTCAGCATCCTGGTCACCAGATCCCCGATTGGTTCGTTCAAGCCCTGTTGGACAACCTGCCTCCGGGTCCTCCTCAAGCCGATCCCCCCAATCGTACGGCACCCAGCCTGGGATCTCCTCAAAAGAACTGGGAACCCAGTAGAGCACTGGGGTCCCCTTTGACCTCCGGTTGAGGTCCAGCATAGCCTGTGAGTTTGGCCAGGTGGGCCACGCTGGCGGGGTCCATGGATGCGCGCACCCTGAAGGTCGATGCCGCACCTGGAACCGGGACCCCGCAGAACTGCCTGAGCACATGACACCTGTCCCAGATATATCCCTCCCCAGCATGCCCCGCAAGGGAAAACTTCTCCAATTGGCTGCTGGGGAAAGCTTGCTCTGTCAGAACCCCCAACTGCTGACCAGAGATGATACCACATCCTTAGAATGCAGACTGGCCCAGAGGACGCTTCTGAAATAACAGGGGTCACCAGCTGTACAATTGTGTGAATGGGAGCAAGGTAACTCTCCCATTCTTGCTAAATTTAGACTAGTGCCCGCCCTGAAAGTAAAGGGGGCGCTACAACTTTATAACATTTTTCGATACTCATCAGCGTACTGGGCAGAGAGGTGATGAAATTAAATGACCAGTGCTGACAATGTCAGAGGTATCTTAGTCCAGTGCTTGTCATTATGTAGAATTCCCTGGCAAAGAATATCCTGTAATCAGAAATGGTACAATCACCATGGTTTTTCACATGTTTGCAGTGGAAGCCATTATAGGTCATTGCCAGCAGGAGGGAGATTAGGGATTTGAGTACACCAAAAGGCATTTAATTTTATTTATTTTTTTAAAACACAATGGGCCAGATTCAGATACAATTACATAGGCGCAGAGTATCAGAGATACACTACGCTGCCGTATTTTACCTGGCTCTATGAGGAATTCAGAGAGATTTTGGCCCGTAAGGTACGGCGGCGTAGTGCATTTCTCCCGGCGCAATCAAACTACGCGATTAGGGGGCGTGAGGCATTTAAATTAGGCGCGTTCCCGCGGCGATCGAACTGCGCATGCCCCGTTCAGAAATTTCCCACCGTGCATTGCGCGAAATAACATCAATACGTCATTCGTTGTTTGAGTAGCGTCGTTTACGGACATTCCTATTCCCGAACGACTTAAAATAAAAAAAAAATTGAAAGTCGACGCGGGAACGACGGCCATACTTAACATGGGCCGCGTAACGTTAGAGCAGCTAATAGCTGGAATAACTTTACGCAGCAAAAAGATGACGTAAGAGATTGCGAACGACAATCGTAACTTCGTGGATCGTCGGAAAAAGCTAATTTGCATACCCCAACGCTGAAAATGACGCAAACTCCACCCAGCGGCAGCAAAAAGATTGCAGAGTAGATCCGAAGGCGTACGAACACGTAATCCAGTCGATTTGAAGCCCGCAGCCGTCTATTCATGGTTTGAGGTTTCCGACTAGCTAAAAAACGCGCGTAATTTGAAAGTACTCCAGTCTAACACCAGTTAGACAGGACTTACGGCTCTCTAAATCTGGCCCAATCTTTTTAGCAGCCGTTATAAGATTAATATGGACTGTGCCTGAAGTTCCACATTAGTAAGCTGCAATTCAGCACAGATGCCCAGTTGAGTAGGGCGAAGCACTGGAATGACTGGAATCTGCAATGCTTTTACAGTTATTTCAATGCACAGGTTAAAAGGAATGCAGACAGGACACTTAGTCACGGAAGTCAATCATGAAATCAGTAACTTTGCATTAAAGAAATAGATCTAAATAACCAATCCACAAAACAAGGAAACCACCCTGAAAATGTGTATGCAAATATAAAAATCATTGTAGCAATAGAAATATATTTGGACACCACTGAATTTATGGTATATGCTCCAAGTACATGCAAAAAATTACAAACTATTTTGCTGTTACTACAGCTTTATGACCTCACCAATCTCACCTTCAATTTCCCTCTAGAGAAATAATACTTGCCACTAGTGATGGGCAGAACACCCCCAGGTTCTGTTCTACACCAGAACTCCTGAACAGGGAAAAAGTTCTGACCAGAACCCAAAATCCTATTAAAGTCTATGGAACCAAAAATCAAAAAAAATCAAATGTCCTAATTTTTAAGGCTTATATGCAAGTTATTAGCCATAAAAAGGGTATGGGGCCCGGGTACTACCCTGGGGGACATGTATTAGGCCACGTACACACGATACAGTATATAGAGAGGTAAAAGTGTCTCACACTGTACAGTAGCTGCAAACCATTTATGTTTTTTGTTTCGCTCATTACCACTGAAACATGCATAGTAAGTTCCAGTAACCACCTGTATGTGGGTTTCTCTAAAGTGCTAGCATTACATGACAAATCTTCGTAATTTACATTATTCTTTCACAGTAAGAAAATCTGTAATACACCGATTGTCACAATAATATAAATATATTAAATATAAGGACAATATAGTCAACACATTAATAGAGACCAGTGCTGTGGATATAAGTGGACAGGAAAGAAGGGGCAGAATTGAAGGGTCTTGACTTTGAAGATTAAATTTCAGTTTTTCTAATTCCCTGTACACACGATCAGTTCATCCAATGAAAACGGACTGATGGATTTTTTCATCAGATATCCGATGAAGCTGATTTTCATCAGTCGTGCCTACACACCATCGGTTAAAAAAACGATCATGTCAGAATGCGTTGACGTAAGACACAGCGACGTGCTGAGAAAAATAAAGTTCAATGCTTCCAAGAATGCGTCGACTTGATTCTGAGCATGCGTGGATTTTTAACCGATGGACGTGCCCACAGACGATCGGTTTTTGCTATTGGTTTTTTAACCATCAGAAATTTTTAAAACAAGTTCCTAGTTTTTTAACCGATGGATAAAAAAAATGATGGGGCCCACACACGATCTGTTTGTCTGATGAAAACGGTCCATCAGAACGTTTTCATCAGACAAACCAATCGTGTGTACGCGGCATAAGAGTAGCCAAAGGTATAAAATCATTGTTTTTTTGTTATCGATCTGTGTCCTTGTAGGGGAGATTGAACCTGTTTGTCCTGGCTAATATTCTTATCAAAAAGACAAAGAAATAGGAAATCCAAAGTTTACATTTTTTTGCGAAAACAGGAGTGCATGGGAAATCGAATTATGTGCACATTTTTTGGAGAAAATGTATACTTACTGACAGGGCTGGACTGGGACAAAAATTTGGCCCTGGACTTCATCCAGACTGGCCCACTTTTACAGGTATCTCCTATGGCGGCCCGACAACTCCCGCACCCCCCACCCCGGCCACCCAAGCCCCCTCTCCCCCTTCACTAGCTACTAGCCCTTCTACTTTATTAGAGTAGAACGGCTGGTACTGGTACTCTTATAGGCAGTACCGGTGGGGAAGCTAGACATTATTTCACCCGGGGCAAAGAATCAGTTTGGTTCCCCCCCTTATGGGACAAGATTAGGTAGAAGTGAGAAACTCCTAGGCCATAGCTGTTGAGTCAGATGTCTGTCCCCCTCCCCCATGCTCCTCTGTCGTTCCCACTGCTCCTCCCCCTACTTTTTTGTTCCCCCCAGGTGAGTGCTGCAGGGAGGGAAAGGAGGTGAGCCCTGCAGGAAGGGAGAGACAGAGGATCGGAGGGGGGCGGCGGTCCACTGTCACTGAAGCCGGCCCACTGAGCCATCGGCCCACCGGGAAACTCCCTGTAGTCCTAATGGCCAGTCCATCCCTGCTTACTGAGCTGTTGCATCTCTTTGAGGGGAAATGTTCCCAGTGGTACACAGACAGCAATAACACTGGAAAGAGGTTCTATCCTTTCATTGCAAAATTGCTGGAGTTGCACTTTATTTTTTAAGATAACTACGATGTTCTCAGTGTCTCACAGGTCTTTTATACACATCAACTGGTCTTTTTTAGGCTAGAAGATCTCAAAGGCCTTGGTGTTAATTATAAACTTTCCTACCTCTTCCACCACTACAGAAAGCAATTGCAGAAAGAGGTGGTCTCTGTCAGTTAAGAGAAAAATAATCTACAAACCTAATGCAAACCTCTTTAAAACTGTGGCCTTTTTTTCTTGTAAAAGCAGAAACCTCAGCTGCCTTGTTCGTTTTTAGCTAGAAAGACACGCTGGGATTTTTTTACAGCTTCAAGATGACTGCGTTAGGTATACGGATTTAAACTTGTTCTAAATTTAAAAAACTTTTTTTTTTTTTATCTGAATGTATTGCTGTTTTTTCCCCCTTCGCTCCCTAAATAATTTTTGAGTCCTACATCTATCCAGCACTGTGCCCATCTGCAGCATGGCTGGTTTCTCTCTCTCTCTCTGCTCTCACATGGCAGATTAATAGCAACGGAAGCCACTATCAATCAAATTCAGTGAGACTGGAGGGGGCGCAGGCCAAATCATACTGTGCGCGTTTATGGATGCATACAGCCCAGCTCGGGAGAGCCCACACATGTGCTCCCTTAACACAAGGCTTGCTTTGGGGCTGCATGAAGATGAGTGGGCAACACTAGGAAGAGACCCCAGAAGAGGAGTTAAGAGGCCACTCCGTGCAATATCCTTGCGCAGAGCAGGTAACTATAACATCCTAGGTTTAGTTTTAGGTAGAATAAAAGCAAGCCATTAGTATCACTTTAATTTCCAGAGTTGTGCACCAGAAGCTCTAGAGTCTATGGCGGCGTACACACGACCGAGGTTCTCGCTGGAAACCAGCGAGAACCTCGCTGGAAGCTGCATTCCAGCGAGGACCTCGGCCGTGTGTACGCTCTCGGCGAGCTTCCCGTCGGGAAGCCCGTCGAGCAGAAATAGAGAGCACGCTCTCTATTTGCTCGACGGCCCGCCTGGATGAATGGCTGGTTGCCATTCCCGACGGGCGGGTCGCCGATTTCGACGGCCGGCAGAGAACCTCGACGGGCGGAACGATGTGTTCTGCCCGTCGAGGTTCTCTGCCGTGTGTACACGGCCTAAAAGCATTAAATCTACTCACAGCTGGTGAGAAGTCTGACCTGTATGGCCAAGATTAGGGATGAGCTTCGAGTTCGAGTCGAACTATTACTACTCGAACATTGCCTGTTCGCCGAACAGCGAACTATTTGGGGTGTTCGCAGCAAGTTCGTGTGAACTTTAGAACCCTGTTAAAGTCTATGGGACTCGAACGTTTGAAATCTAAAGTGTTATTTTAAAGGCTAATATGCAAGTTATTGTAAAAAAAAAGTGTTTGGGGACCTGGGTCCTGCCCCAGGGGACATGTATCAATGCAAAAAAAAGTTTTAAAAACTGCAGTTTTTTTGGCAGCAGTGATTTTAATAATTTCTTTAAGTGAAACAATAAAAGTGAAATATTCCTTTAAATTTCGTACCTGGGGGGGTGTATAGTATGCCTGTAAAGTAGCGCATGTTTCCCATGCTTAGAACTGTCCCTGCACAAAGTGTCATTTCTGATGGAAAAAAAGTCATTTAAAATCACTCACGGCTATAATGAATTGTCGGCTCCCGGCAATACAGAGAAAAGTCATTCATAAAAAAAAAAAAAATTTAAATTTGGGGTGGAGTTCCCCTTAAAATCCATACCAGACCTGAAGGGTCTGGAATGGATATTTGGGGGTAACCCCACATCATTTTTTTTTAATTTGATGCAGGTTTCCCCTTAATATCCATACCAGACCCTAAGGTGAGTGATTTTAAATGACTTTTTTCATTCAGAAATTACATTTTGAGCAGGGACAGTTCTAAGCACAGGAAACAAGCGCTACTTTACAGGCATACTATACACAACCCCTAGGTATGAAATTTAAAGGAATATTTCAATTTTATTGTTTCACTTTAAGCATTATTAAAATCACTGCTCCTGAAAAAAACTTCAGTTTTTTAAAACTTTTTTTGCATTGATACATATCCCCTGGGGCAGGACCCGGGTCCCCAAACACTTTTTTGGACAATAACTTGTATATTAGCCTTTAAAATTAGCACTTTAGATTTCCCATAGACTTTAACAGGGTTCTAAAGTTCACACGAACTTATAGTCTGTTCACAGGTTCTGGTGCGAACCGAACCCAGGGGTGTTCGGCTCATCCCTAGCCAAGATAGTCAACAGTCTTTCCTGTTGCCTCTATGGCAGCACACATGTGATAGTAGCCCCGCCTACTTCCACCCATGAGCACAGTGCATAGCGCTAAAGAGTTAACACCCACACAACAGCCCATTTCCCTTTTTTGTCCTCATGGAACTCATAGCCAGTGTAAAGAGAGGAAACCCTTACCTGCCACCTTTGATGGTTTTTACACAGGTTCAGCCTCTCCTGTAGCGCAGCCCTTCACCTTGGGACGCTAAATGCTCTTATAAGGCAGTGAGCCTCTTCTGTCGATCTTTTGGGGTGAAAATCAGGTGCTAACCAGCCCCACATATGGCAGTGCAGCTAGGGCTATGTTGTTCAGAAGACCTGTCAGTGTCTGGAGCCTGCCTCCCAGAAGTGAGTGGATTCATGGAACTGTGACACCACATTTCCAAGATAAGCACGTTTTCCTATTTTTTGGAAATGATCTGTGAATGGCCTCAAAAGCCATGTGTTACATCTCCTGTCAGATGAGCTACTGCTGCACAGTATGCATTTTAGTGGCAATTGTGGGAGAGAAAGCTAAGTGTCTACATTCAAGGCAATGTGGAATGGATAGAGCTCACAAGGAGGCAGTCTTTGGTTTGGGGCTGCCAACTAGGCTTCTATCCTTCCCTTCCCTGTGTTCTACCAGTGACTTGGTGATTGTAGCCGATTAGTTGGTGCTCAATTGTTTTTCTACCAGGTAGACATTCGCCCTTATCTAAAGCCAGCTTTTAGGAGGCTCTTCAACCTGTAGGCAGTTCACAGCTTTTCTGTTGTCATGGCATCAAATGCCTGTGGGTGTTTGTTTGCCTATCCCAAAGTGGGATTGCTTTGACTGACCTAGGTGAAGTACTTCTTTAATGCATTCAGACCAATGATGGCCCTTGCAAACAATCATTTACAGCAGCTATACCCAGTTCCTTAGAAATAAACAATGGTAGAAGGCTCCAGCGCACAATCGCCTTGCGGTTCCTAAAGTTAATTATACGGCCCCACTATATGACTGGGCTGCAACCACCAAAAGTAATTGCTAGATGTTCCTCCAGCAGCATCTGGACATCGTGGGCACCTTATGCAGAGGTGTCAAGCCAACACGACAGGCAAAAGAGCCAATCATGCTTTATTATGGCGCATCCTTTTTAGCACTACTGGTGGGCTTAGTAGTCCTCATACAGCTGTCTTCATTGTATCATACTTACTGTAATTTTCTTTTCCTAGTGCCCATGCATGGCAGCATACTGAACGCACCCAGTTCATTCCCAATGATGTAAAGGGAATGGGCTGTTGTGTGGGTGTTAACTCTTTAATGCTATGCACTGGTCCTGTAGGCGGGGCTACTATTACTAGTATGCTGCTATGGATAGGCACCAGAATTTTTTTTACGGTAAGTAGGATATCATTTTCTGTTGTACAATAGCTGAGAGAGAGAGAGATAGAGAGAGGACTAGCAGAAAGCCTAAAATATTTCCTGTGTGTCTGATGTCATCTCTTATTGAGTGAAGACTCAACAGGGGGGGTCAGGGTCAGCGTCAACTGCAAGCACTCCAACCCCTGTTAGTACAATACAGTAGATCTGAAATATCTTCACATATGAACAGATTTTTTTAAATATTTAATTTGTCTCAACTACATCCAAGTTAAGGGGCCCCAAATCATTCTTCGTCCCCATTGCAGTCATGTAGGCTGCTACAGCTATAGTAATGCCAATGGCATCAAGTAAACAGGCAGTTGATTGCCAGAGCACTTTTTATACTCCTCTGGTCTGCTGCTCGTAGGGGCGTCTGATTTTTTCAATGCCCCTGCATGTTAGCCTGTGTATCCATGTGTTTAGAAGAGAAAAAAACAGCTGCGTTTTGGCAATTGCACCTAAACACGCATTAACACTAGGCGCGTTTAGCTCTTTAGCGTAAATTCTTTTCATTGAATAAATTATTATTCTGGCCAATGAAATGAATTAATGCCAAAACACTTGCCATGCAGTGTCAGGCATTTGTCTTATGCCGCGTCATTTAAATTGATCGTGTGTGGGCAAAAAAAAATTCCAGCATGCTTGAATTTTTTGTGTCGTTTTTCAAAACGTTGTTTTTTGTTTCACAAAAAGTCACCGTGTGTAGCAAAAACGTTGTTTAAAACGACGTTTTTCAACCCGCGCATGCCCAGAAGCTAGTTATGAAGCGAGCTTCAATGGAAAAGAGTGGTGAACGTAACCTCGCTTTTTGTGAAAAAAACGATGGTGTGTATGCAACATCGTCTTTGAAAAGTGACGTTTCAAAAACGTCGTTTTTTACTTCACAGAAAACTTCGTTTTTTTTCATCACAAAAAACGACCGTGTGTACGCGGCATTAGGCCTTGTACACACGATTAGTCCATCCGATGAGAACGGTCCGAAGGACCGTTTTCATCGGTTCACTGATGAAGCCAACTGATGGACTGATGTGCCTACACACCATCGGTTAAAATATGATCGTGTCAGAACGCGGTGACGTGCTGAAAAAAATTAAAGTGGAGTTCCACCCATTTTTTTATGTTTGTCTGTGCTGCATGCCCTAATCTCATAGTGTTCAGAATGGACAATTTTTATTTATTTTGTTGCTTGTAAATACCTTTATTTTGTAGTCCTTCATTACTTCCTCCTCCTTATTAGCCTAGGCTATTAAGTCACAAGGCTATTTGCAAGGGTTTCTGGGATAGGCATCATGTTTCCCAGTAGTCCTTGCAAACCTGACTGAATCCTATTACATTGCTTGTGCAGCACTGAGCATGTGCGAGATATGCAAAGCTGAAATCCAGGAAGTCATACAGTCTGGCTTCATGATGCCCACACTTAAGATGGCCATGGTCTGTTTCTAGATTATAAATGCTGCAACAACCTAACAAAACGGACCTTAGTTTACAGACTAACTTTATTAGAATACATTAAGCTTGTGTATTACAGGGGTATTTATATTTAAAAAGTGAAATTGTGGGTGGAACTCCCCTTTAAGTTCAATGCTTCCAAGCATGCGTCGACTTGATTCTGAGCATGCCTGCATTTTTAACCGATACTCGTGCGTACTAACGATCGGTTTTGACCTATCGGTTAGCCGTCCATCGGTTCAATTTTCAAGCAAGCCCTCTGTTTTTTGACCGAAGGATAACAGACTGATGGGGCCTACACACGATCAGTTTGGACCGATGAAAACCGAACCTCAGTCCGTTTTCATCGGTTTGAACCGATCGCGTGTAGGTGGCCTAAGAGCGTTAGCAAAACATCCAGCGTGCATAAGGCTTTTATCTCGGGGCATTTGTAAATATTGTGCTTCTAAATGAAGCTGCAGGAAACCTCTGAGTTGTTGTGGTTTTAGAAACTGAAAAATGTATAATACTATTGCTTATATTCTGGCTAAGCTTTTACGTCATTCTGTAAATAGAATCTAAATGAATATACTATACAGTATATGCTTTGTAAAGTGACTGTTATAAAATAAATGATAATCTGCCATAATTTAGTTTTGTCAAGACTATACTTGGATAATAGGTCTTACCATTCTATATGCACTTTGCAGATGACCCCACTCTCATCTGTACCACCAATGCACAAGGAAGCCATTTGGGAGATAGCAATTAAAGCGGAGTTTCACCCTAAAAAACAACTATGTACCATGCCATCCTGCATATTAGCGTCAGCTACAGTATGCCTATATTTTATTTTTTTGCGCTGTACTTACAGATTAAACTATTTGTCTGTTTCAGGCTACCGCGGGGTAATAGGCGTTCCTATCAAGAGGGGAACATGATTGACGGCCGGCTATGGCGCGTCACGCATTCCGAAAATAGCCGGAGTAGACTCGGCTCTTCACGGCGCCTGCTCACAGACTAGGAGCTGACTGCGCAGGTGCCCGTGTAGGACTCGGCTCTTCACGGCGCCTGCGCAGTCAGCTCCTAGTCTGTGCGCAGGCGCCATGAAGAGCCGAGTCCTACTCCGGCTATTTTCGGAACGCGTGACGTGCCATAGCCGGCCGTCAATCATGTTCCCCTCTTGATAGGAACGCCTATTTCCTGCCCGGAGTCTGAAACGAAAAAAACAGATTAAACTGTAAGTACAGCACCGAAAAAAAAAATAAAGGCATACTGTAGCTCACGCTAGTATGCTGAATGTCAGTGGAGACAAAGATTTTTAATTTTTTTAGGGTGAACCCCCTCTTTAAACTCATCAATGCCAGTCTAATTAGCAGTTGCCGCTGTGAATGTTACTGAGTAGAAATAGGTGATCTGTGTGTTTCTTTCACATTTCCAGTCATGTGCAGGACACAGTCTGATTGTTTTACCTTCCTCAAGGCGTCTGAAGTGAAGACTACAGAGCAAAACATTTTGTGTTCCTACTTTTACTAAGCCCATGTTGCTGATATGAAAATAAATGCACTTAGCAGGGACAAATGTTGCTTTCACCTTATTGTTAAAGCGGAGTTCTGCCGAAGATTTTTTTTTTTAAGTCAGCAGCTACAAATACTGCAGCTGCTTACTTTTAATATTAGGCCCCTTCCACACGGGTGGATCCACTTGCAGCGGCCCGCCAGCTCAGCAGGAGACCTCTCTGTTGATCTCCACTGAGCCCGCAGATGAGAGGTCCCTCTCTGCTCACTGAGCAGGGAGGGGCTTGTTGAGCGCCACTGTCTCCTATGGAGAGATCGGACGAAAACGGACAGGATGTCCATTTTTTTTTTTTTTGATTTAAACCTTTTTTATTTTAAAACAAAAATTATAATACATTAAACAGTTGTAGCAGTGTTACAGTTATAATACATAATACAGATGGGTCTACATGCAGATGCATACCATTGTGTATCCTCTCTTAACTTAAAATACCCTCCGGAACACTACTACATAAAGAGGAGAGGGTCAAAGACAAAAATAAAAAGGGAAAAAAAAAAAAAAAAAACACACTCTGTTGTTTCAATCTTCCTACTCTCTCCCCCCTTCATATTCGAGGTGTCATCTATATTATTAGTCTTTACCCTCCTCGCCCCTCTGCCCTAGAGTCTAAAAAGGAATTCCAGGATGTCCATTTTCATCAGATCTCACCCGATCCGCCATGGACAGATGGCGACGTATCGCCATCCCTCTGATTTTAGCGGATCGGATGTCAACGGACATGTCACCGCTGACATCTGACGCTCCATAGAGAAGTATGGAGCGGTTGTTCAGGTCCGCCGAAAAAACTGACAGGTGGACCTGAATGGTCCGGCAGTGTGAAAGGGGCCTTAGGACACTTAACTGTCCAGGGCGCCCGCGATGTCCTCACCCGAAGCCAATCTGTCCCTCGGTTCCCGGGTGGAATCGCTGGCATCTTCAGTACAGCCCTGCACACACGATCTGTTTGTCCGATGAAAACAGACCGATGGACTGTTTTCATCAGGCAAACCGATCGTTTGGGGGCCCCATCGGTTTGTTTTCCGTCGGTGAAAAATAATAGAACATGTTTTACATTTTTCCTATGGATAAAAAAACTGATAGAAAAAAAATGTGTCCATCAGCCAAAAATCCACGCATGCTCAGAATCAAGTCGACGTATGCTCGGAAGCATTGAGCTTCATTTTTCTCAGCTCGTAGTGTTTTAAGTCACCACGTTTTGGCACAGTCGGATTTTGATGGTGTGTAGGCAAGACTGATAAAAGTCAGCTTCATCGGATATCCGACGAAAAAAATCAATCGGACTAGATTCCATCAGATATCCGATTGTGTGTACAGGGCTTTAGGGAATCAGGAGGTGAAGCCTTGCGGCTTCACAGCCTGGTTCCCTACTGCGCATGTGAGAGTCGTGCAGCGCGTCCTCACTGGTCCCTGCTGTCTTCTGAGACCTGTGTGTCTTCCAGAAGACAGCGGGGTGATCTTCAGCAATCTATCACCGGAAGTGGGAGCAAATACCTGTATTAGACAGGTATCTGCCCCCCCCCCCCCCCCCAAAAGGTGCCAAATGTGACACCGGAGGGGGGGAGGAACCGGAAAAGCGGAAGTTCCATTTTGGGTGGAACTCCGCTTTAGCTGTATTCTCATGTGAAAGCTAAAAATAATAAATAAAAATAGTAGGGCTGTTACTGATCAAAATTTTTGTGTTCGATTAATCGTTTTTATTTTTAATCGATTAATCGACTAATTTCGATTAATTATAACGCACATACAGATCCAACTACTTTTAGCTGGTCTCCTTGCAGGCCGATTCCCAGTGCAGCTCCCAACCACTGGAAAAATGGAGAGCAGGATACAAAAAACACACAAAGGCAGAGCTCGATGGGAATAGCATTAAAACTTTTATAGTCTTTAAGTAGGTAACAAAATAAATATTGCACTGGAGATAAAATCGATGTAGCTATATGAACTGTAAAAATGGTGCAAGTAATACCAAACGATAGCAAAAGCAGTCATAAAAACATGTAGCTTAGTATGATAATGGTATAAAAATGTGTACAACGATACCACTGCTGAATCCAGATGAGGAGGGGTTAACATCAGTACGTCGGCATGTAGATGTCCCATGAAGGGAACTATCACAACTCCCAGTGGGTGGCTGTAGAACCCCAGGTTGATAGAGGTAAGTGATAGAGGAAAGTGTAACAGCCCTTGCGTGTGCCAGAAAGGAAGGTCCCTCCGGCATGCAGATATGGGGGCACAGCAAAGAAGCCCTTCAGATGGACACGGAAAGCCCCGCCGGTGTCCATGATGTTACAGGATCTCCGACGGAACTCCCTGAAGGTCCAGAAGCCGGCGGAGAGGTGAGTACCAATCAAAAGAATTGTAATCGGTCAAAAAGATTAAAGATTCATCGATTAATTAAAAGTTAATTTGCACAGCCCTAAAAAATACTCAGAAGGAATTTTGTAAATGTTTGACAAGATGCTCCCTCCAGGTATCAAAAGTACATCCAGTATCCAAATAAAGTCTCATGGACGAAGTAAAGTGGTGGGCAGTGGCATCAAGAGCTCCACATTGTCCAATGTGAGAAGGTCTGGCATTCATTAAGAAAAATATAAGGCATTCTCTGAATGGTATCCACGGGACTTGGAAGACAGCAGCGATCACTGTAATAGTGGCAACTACTCCAGTGATTCCAGCTTCTATAGGTAAAGAATGTGTATACTTGCATTAGTCCAAGATTGACTGATGTATATACTGTATGCAATAAAATCCATAACTGGGATTCAGTTTTAAACTTTATTGGAGCCTGTCATATAAAAGTAATTTTTTACAGATACACTTTGGATGTAATTTCTGGTCGTTTGGGTACAGTAAGGAAGCGCAGAATTTTTTTTTATTGCCCTTGGTGTCTCTACTGGGGGGAGTAATCTAGAGAAAATAATGTGAACTTCAAAACTTTCCAGTTGTCACCCAAGCAGGAGGTGAAGGCAAATCTTCAAATGAGGACACCCCTTTGCGTGACAGCTGTATAAGAGTAGATTTCCTCTGTTGTGTCTCGGGAATGTTGCTGAATGGGACACAAACAGGAAGAAACTCAACATGGGTTTTAACCATTCCCTGCACTGTGCAGGAGTGTATTCTCACAATATTTGGGCTACTTGCCATTCTCTGGGCTCTTTCTGGAAGAAGCATGAGATTACCCTTGCATAGGCACCATGGATGGAAGCAAAGGGGAAAAGCCAGTATATTTAAGGATTTGTTTTCCCTTATGTATTGCCGCTTTTTTTGTCAAGGATTGAAGGCAAAATAGGTAAAGTGAATTCAATTGTTAGTGCAAGGTCTGCTTTCAGGACAGCGTTATTACCTTTTTAACTAAAAAGGAATTGTATGAGTTAATTTCTGATGTCAGTTCTGGAAAGTTTTTACAGCTCATGTTTCAACTAGTGTTGTACTGCTTCATGTACTAGTGATCACTATTATGACATGCTTAAAGACAGGAAGGAACTGTGTGTCATTAGAATACATCCTTCCCTGCAAAGGGAAAATGAATGCGTAGACACGCTGCCACGCATTTTCAGGTGTATTGTATTATGTTTTTGAAGGCCCCCATTAATTGAATTGTGAATAAATAAACACCAGACAATGCATCAGAATATAGGGTTTTCCCAAATGTAATGCTATGCAACCTGGTGGTGTCAAAGGGTCCTATGAGAGCAATTTATTTAAAGTGGATGTAAACCCCCCAAAAAAAAGTTTTTTTTTAATGTCACAATGTATAAGATTTCCCATCATCTGTGCCCAGTCTTGCCACACAGAGTTAATCCAGATTTGAGAAATCCTCTTTTAATGTTCAGTGAAAATGAACAGCCTTCCAGATAAAAATCTGCCTAAATAAAAAGTCTGTTTTCTCTCTTCTTGCTTTGAGTGACAGGTTATTTACATATCTAGCTTGCACATGTTTATAATATGGAATGTTTATCATAACATGAGGCGATTCACAGTATAAAAAGTGAGAAATCCACCCCTCCCCCACATAACACATCCTGGTAATACACAATGAACTTTGGATCACCTCATGTTATGATAAACATAACATAACATATGATAAACATGTCCAGGCTAGATATGTAAATAACCTGTCACTCAAAGCAAGAAGAGAGAAACAGACTTTATAATTTGGCAAGTTTTTATCTGGAATTCTGTTAATTTTTACTGAACATTGAAAGAGGATTACTCAGCGCTGGATTAACTCTGTGTGGCAAGACTGGGCACAGATGATAGGAGATCTTATACTCTACATTGTGACATCAAAAAAATAATATTTTTCTTTTGGGTTTACATCCACTTTAAGTCTCAAATTAAAACTATGTCCTCCCCATATTGTGCAACAACATTCAATGTACTGCTCACAACTGTAAAAATATAAAACAGCCTACCTTCTTTTCGACAAGATCCACAGCTAACTTTTTCACATTGCTGTAGCTTGCTTCACTTGGGTGAAGGTGATAAAGTTCACGGCAAAGGCCGATCTGAAGTCTGATTGATGTTTTTCCCTGTATCACTTTCTCCAGCGTCATTTTGTACACCGTAATAGATGATTCCACAAGATAAAAAAAAATCCTAAATTGAATTATTTGCTTAAAAAAAAAAAAAAATTCACATTTATGAAAAGCAAACAGAATATGATTTGTTTGCTATAATCTGTGGCTGAAAAATAATCCAGAAATCTTCAAATAAATCCAACGATTCTTTGAGTAGAAGTAATCTTTTCATCATAAAACTTTGCTGTATTTATGGTGAATAACTTTTAGCAGACACTCAATTCCAGGCAGAGAATTTTAGTGGCAGGGTTTGCCTCTCATCTTTAATGAGACCTTAGTCCTTTTCCTTGTAACAAGTAATATAGATATGCATTCTTTATGGAACATAAAGGTTTGAAGAAATCAGCACCTTCATTTTGTCTTTAATTGAGAGCCACTATGTAGATATCAAGGATGATGTTAGGCAAACTCAGATGATCTTATGTGCCCTGTTTGAAAAGAAACAAAACAATGTAAGATGCATGGGCTAAATATGTGTTGTGATCAGCTGATAAATACATTGATATTTATTTATTAAAGTGGAACTCCACCCTCAAATATAACTTTACATCAGTAGTTTTAAAAAATATATCATTAGTCCATTAACAAAAAAAATAAAAATTGTACATGCCTTTAAACTGTTGTTGCCAGGCAGATTAGTTAAAGTGGATGTAAACCCCAAAAAATTTTTTTTCTTTTTTTGATGTCACAATGTAGAGTATAAGATTTCCTATCATCTGTGCCCAGTCTTGCCACACAGAGTTAATCCAGATCTGAGAAATCCTCTTTTATGTTCAGTGAAAATTAACAGCCTTTCAGATAAAACCCTGCCTAAAGCAAAAGTCAGTTTTTCTCTCTTCTTGCTTTGAGTGACAGGTTATTTACAAATATAGCTAGGACATGTTTATCATATGTTATGTTTTGTTTATCATAACATGAGGTGATATAACATCATAACACATCCTAGTAATATACAATGAACTTTGGATCACCTATTGTTATGATAAACATGTCCACGCTATATTTGTAAATAACCTGTTACTGAAAGCAAAAACAGAGAAACGGACTTAACCTAATTTGGCAGGTTTTTATCTGAAGTCCGGTTAATTTGCACTGGACTTTAAAAGAGGATTACTCAGCACTGGATTAACTCTGTGTGGCAAGACTGGGCACAGATGATAGGAAATCTTATACTCTACATTGTGACATTAACCTCCCTGGCGTTATGATTCTGTCTGGAATTTTGTACCAAAAGCGTTGCAATTGTTTTGCAAGGAAATGTGGTGTTATGTATTATAGGCCTGCAATTCTTAGTAAGTACTTACTTAAATCTATCTAAACAAGAGTCTAATAGGCATCCCGGGTATGATTTTTTTTTTTTTTTTTTATTAAAAATTATAATATAATAAATAATTATAAAAAATTATAACAAATAATAATATAATTATAGTAAAAATTATTCAATAATGTAATCAAATCAAAATCACTGAAATTTGCTCAGTTGCAGAATTTTTGCTGTCATAATTTTTTTTTTTTATGACGAATTTCCCCACAGATCGCTATCGCTAAATTCTGCAAGTGATTATAATTTATTATCGCTGTTTTTTAGCTGCTCTAAAACAATTTTTGCCATAAAGGGACACTTTTGGTTGCTATGGGCAATCTACAGTTTGCAGGGAGAAAGAAAAGTTTTTATTATATAAAATGACATGCAGGGCACTGGGCAGACCACTAGGGACATGGGGGTGTGTATTTTTTACATACAGTACTGTAATCTATAAGATTACATTGTACTGTATGTAAAGTGTTTGTTTACATTTTTGAATTTGGCGCCGCTCACACAGCGTGGATGCATCGCTGGATCCAGGGAGAAGGTAAGTAAACTGTCTCTGGATTCTGCGAGGCGAGCCCGTGTCTGACATGGGATCAACAATAGTAGCAGCAAATTTTTACCCCGTGTCAGACACGGGAAAAACGCCAAGGAGGTTAAAACAAAAAAAATTTTTTTTTGGGGTTTACAACCACTTTAATCTGCCCTCTTCCTGCACCGCGGTGCTTAAGCTTTCTAACCTACACCGCACAGACTCCTGGGAATGTAGTGTCATAATTTCCCAGGAGTCTGTGCACTCCCAAGTCCCAAAAAATTGCGTGACTTGTACAGTACAGGTGCTGTTTACAGTGCCATGTTCAATAAGGGCATAAAGCCCTTAGTTTTGATTTCATCTGCAGGACGAGAGAGAGAGTCCCCCCTCCTTGCTGCCCCCGTGTCCCCCCCTCCTTGCCGACGCTATGTCCTGCCGCCGTGTCCCCCCTCTTTGCTGCTGCCGTGTCCCCCCTCCTTGCTGCCGACGTGTCCCCCCTCCTTGCTGACACCATGTCCTGCCGCCGTGTCCCCCCTCTTTGCTGCCGACGTGTCCCCCCTCCTTGCTGACACCATGTCCTGCCGCCGTGTCCCCCCTCTTTGCTGCCGCCGTGTCCCCCCTCTTTGCTGCCGCCGTGTCCCCCCTCTTTGCTGCCGCCGTGTCCCCCCTCCTTGCTGCCGCCGTGTCCCCCCTCCTTGCTGCCGCCATGTCCTGCCGCCGTGTGTCCCCCCTCCTTGCTGCAGATGTGTCCTGCCACCGTGTCCCCCTCTATGCTGCTGCCGTGTCCCCCTCCATGCTGCCGCCGTGTCGCTCCTCCTTGCTGCCGCCATGTCCCCTCTCCTTGCTGCATTGTTTTCACTGTGTGGGGATTCCGTTATCTTTGTTGTCATAACAACGGGGCGGAGCGTTCCTCCGCCGCCGCCCGTTGTTATGACAACAGCAAAAACAATCGCCGCTACGAGCGGCTTTCTAATGCGCACGTGCGATATTTACAGCTTCCCCAGCATGCACATCTCGCCCGGAAAAGTAAAAAAAATGCACTGGGCTTCAATTGCCCACACAGAGAATGGAATCGGCCACAGCGTACAGGACAGTAAAAGAGGCAAGTTTTTTTCTTACTTTACAAAATGATGTGGTATGTTTGATAGATTACAATGGGATCTTTAGCTACATAACATTTAAATGGGCAAAAAAAAATACGTTACTGGAGCTCCCTTTAACCATACAGATATTAGTCTTTTTTAATTTATTAAAAGTATGTTGTCCAATATTTGTGATAAGTTTACCAACATCTAACCAAATAAGTGAGAAAAGCCACAGAAAATAACCTTAGGGGGCACAAAAGAAAGTATAAAAGTATCAGACTGCTGAAAGAAGGGCGGCACAATGGCACAAATATAGTGAGCAACTTGCCTTCTGTACTGAACACAGTTGCTTGCGCAACCATTGTCATTTAAAGACTCTCTGGCCCAGATTCACAGAGCAATTACGCCTGTCTAACTGGTGTTAGACAGGAGTAATTTCAAATTTTGCGCGCCGTATCACTAGTTTGAATCCTCAAACCATGATACGGCGGCTTCGGGCTTCGATCCGAGAGGCTTACGTCTTCGTAAGCCTTCGGATCTACGCTGCCATATTTTTGCGGCCGATGGGAGGAGTTTGCGTCGTTTTCATGTGTCGGGATATGCAAATGAGTTTTTACGGCGATCCACGAAGATACGAGCGGTCTTCGCAATCGCTTTCGTCTATTTTTTGATACGTACTGTTAGACCAGCTTTTTGCTGGTCTAACGGTGCGTAGCCCATGTTAAGTATGGCCGTCGTTCCCGCGTCGAATTAAATTATTTTTTTTTTTTTACGTAAGTCGTTCGGGAATAGAAATGTCCGTAAACGACGCTACTCAAACAATGAATGACGTAACGACGTGATTTCGTGCAATGCACGGCGGGAAATTTGCGAACGGAGCATGCGCAGTTCGATTGCCGCGGGAACGCGCCTATTTTAAATGATTCACGCCCCCTACTCGCGCAGATGGATTGCGACGGGAGAAATACACTACGCCGTTGTCGTTTACTGGACAAAATCTCCCTGGATTCCACGTAGAGCCAGGTAAAAAACGGCGGCGTAGTGTATTTCTGATACTCTACGATAGTCTAATTCTATCTGAATCTGGGCCTCGGTATTTTTTCCATTAATGCGAGGTGTTCTCTGATTGGATGAAGTGGAGATTATGATATCATTTGCCCCTCCTCTCTGCCTCATCCAACAAGAGCACACCTTGTATTCACTGAAGAAAATACATTCTCTGTCATTTAAAGAATCTTTGTATTTTTTCCATTAAAGCGAAGTTCTGCCAAAAAAAAAAAATATATTAAAAGTCAGCAGCTACACATTCTGCAGCTGCTGACTTTTAAAATAAGAACACTTACCTGTTCAGGGTGTCCACGATGTCCTCATCCGAAGCCGACCTGTCCCTAGGCTCCCGGTGGAGCACCGGCATCTTCAGTAAGGGAATCTATGTGGCAAGCTGATTCAACTTGCATCCAGAGCCAAACGAATACACACACAAACAATTCAACAAGAACAGGCACTACAGGCAATTTCTGTATACTCTTGCAGTGGGGAGAGGCAGGGCTGTCTTAATTAGAGGGCACACCTGGGCACTGCCCAGGGGCCCTAGCCGCATGGGGGGCCCCTGCACTTTCCCCCAAAGCAGCTGGTCCTTGAGCCCACGCTGCCCCATAATTGGGGGCCCCATGATGGCCCTGAGAGTAATAGATACACCGGGGAGGCAGTCTGCCTCCTACTTACTTGATGTCTGTTTACCTGCACTGTCATTATTGTAGGGGCCCCAGAGCATTACTTTGCCCAGGGGCCCATGATGCTGTTAAGACGGCCCTGGGGAGAGGCACTCATTGCAAGGGTAAACTTTTTTTTTTCTCTGGAGTTCAGATTGTGTGCACCTAGAAGTACAGACAGTTCCAACAGGTAGACACAATCAGATTTTCCGCAGACAAAGAGTTGGACTTTTGTCCGAAGGGCGTGTGCCTGTATTTTGTCTTTCATACAAACAGCACACAATTGTCAGCCAACAAACACGAATGTAGTGATGTACTACGAGTTATATTTTCCAGCTCTTGAGCGCCACCCTTTGGGCACGTTTTGCTAATGTTATGTTTGGTGAGCATTGCTTCCGAGCATGCGTTTTTGTCAAATTTTAAAGCCTGCCACCCAACATTTGTCCACGGAAAATCTGACAACAATTGTCCGATGGAGCATACAAACGGTCGGATTTTCTGCCAACAGCCTGTCATCACACAATTCCTGTCGGAAAATCTGATCGTGTGTACAAGGCTTTAGTACAAGAAATGAGAAAAAAAATACCGTATTTATCGGCGTATACCGCGCTCTTTTTTCCCCCTTAAAATAAGGGGGAAATCGTGGGTGCGCGATATACGCCGATACGCGCTTCCCACGCTCAGTTTGAAGTGAGCCGCCGACATATACAGAGTGCAGTACACTCGGGTACATTCGGCTAGGCTCGGCTTCGTGTTTACGCATAAACGTCACAGAGCGTGAGCACGAGCGAAGCCGAGCCTGGCCGAATGTTCCCGAGTGTACTGCACTCTGTATATGTCGCGGCTCACTTCAAACTGAGCGCGGGAATCGGGGATTTGACACGAGACAACGCTGGAGAAGCTGGGAGGACACCACCGAGGCCGCAGACGGACACCGGACCGGACGATGGACGCCAGGCAAGACACCAAAACTGTAAGTAATAAAATGTTATAACATTTTTTTTTAAGAGGAATTTCGGAGCAACTTTAGGGGTGCGCACTATACGCGGGAGCGCGCAAATACCCCAATAAATACAGGTAATTAAAAACCTGCTCGGTCTTGCTGAAAAGGTTCTACTTATCCCAGCATGTTTCTATGGGTCTTTCCAGGATTTTCGGGGCAACTTTAGGGGTGCGCGCTATACGCAGGAGCGCGCAATACCCCTATATATACGGGTAAATAAAAACCTGCTTGGGCTAGGTTCTACTTATCCCAGCATGTTTCTATGGGTCTTTCCTTGGAAGTATATCATCATCTTGATTTATGAATTGATGAGGGTTTGAATGTAACAACAATGCATGGGTTGAAATGCTTGCTTGTTGGACATAGGTAAGGGATAAAAATTCCCTAGGATAATAAAACAAACATGTAAAACGGGAAGCTTAGAGGATGTCCTGTGAGGTCAATGGAATGTACAGAGCAAAACCAGATACCACTTTACAAGGATTATCGCCTTTACAAAATAGGAATAAAATATTGAAAACGTTTATTCATTAACAGCAAACTTTTTAGCTTCACGAAGAATTGTCCAGTTCCACAGTAATGGCCAGGTTCATCAAACAGAAAGTCATTTATCCTTCATTACATGAGTAGCGCCCCCTACTGTCAGTTATGGGCGATATTGTAAATTTAGTGGGGGGGATGAGAGAGTTATCCTGCTCTCATCTATGTTAATTCCCTAAATTTGCGTTTCGGACTGGGCTGCCTGTGGTCCCATTCTCTGTGCTGAGGATATGTTACCATCCTTGGCAGCAGATGGCACCAGAGGGGTTCCAGAACAGAGCCGCCTTTCCTCAGTAGCCGAGGAGTGTTTCCCTCGCTGGGCATGCTGGGAGAGGGTATATCTGATGCAAGCGCCTTTTTGTCCGGGTCTTCTACCCAGGTCTCCTACCCGCAGCGGGTCGCAGGTGCGGCACCCACTTTCAGGGTGCACGCACACCATGAGGCTGCCACTATGGCCTACCTGGGCGGGGCCTACACTATGCGGAGCTACGAACTCTGGGCCTCATGGCTCAGAGCAACTGATGCTATCGGGGACCCTAGTGACTTACTGGGTTCCCACTTCTACAGAGAAGATCCCAAGCTGGATGCTGTTCGGTGGGGGATTGGTCTGAGGAGAACCCGGAGGGCAGGTGATCCAACAGGGCTTGAACAAACCATCGGGGATCTGGTTACCAGAAACTGACAGAACACAGTCAGGCTGGCCTGTGAGAGGGGTCTGTCCAGGGGTGCTTTGCCCACTCTGGCTGGAGTGGCGACGTGATAGATACTACTGTTGAAGGCAGGACCGCCTTACTTATCCCAAGCCTGATGCTGCAAGGTACATCTTCTTTCTTTCATCAACCTATCCTGTCTACCTCAAGTTGATGTTCGTCGTGTTTAACAAGGAATAAAGCATCGGGAAATTCAGCTGTCAGTCCGGACATTCAATTATTGCTCTGCTCACCACCTTCACCCTAGACACACACAGAGGTAACTTAAATATGCCGATCCCAAATCTAATTAGCGGGTCTTGAGGGGGTAGCGCTACACATTTATTCAAATATAATACTAAAGAACGCTCCATTCTTGTGGATTCCACATCTTTCACTGAGCATTTTCATTACTTTATTTAGATTGTAGTTTAGTGAATACCCCACTGAATGTTTAAATATAAATAGTTGTTAATGCTATAAAGTTATTTTTATAGGGGCACACT